>CAUYRH010159301.1:0-16815 GCA_963574655.1 Perodicticus potto | reverse complement strand
ATGTTTACATGGATGGAGCTGGAACATATTCTTCTTAGCAAAGTATCTCAAGAATGGAAGAAAAAGTATCCAACGTACTCAGCCCTACTATGAAGCTAATTTATAGCTTTCATATGAAGGCTATAACCCAACTATAGCACAAGAATATGGGGAAAGGGGCAAGGGAAGGGAGGGGAGGGGTGAAGTTGGGGTGGAGGGAGGGCAATTGGTGGGGCCACACCTACGGTGCATCTTAGAAGGGTACAGATGAACCTTACTAAATGTAGAATACAAATGTCTTCATACAATAACTAAGAAAATGCCATGAAGGCTATGTTAATCAGTTTGATGAAAATAGATCAGATTGTATATGAAACCAGCACATTGTACCCCTTGATTGCACTAATGTACACAGCTATGATTTAATAATAAAAATAATAACAAAAAAAAGAAAAAATGCTCATTGTCCCTGATCATCAGAGGAATGCAATTTAAAACTACCCTGAGATATCACCTGACCCCAGTGAGAATGGCCTATATCACCAAGTCCCAAAGCTGCAGGTGCTGGTGTGGAAGTGGAGAGAGGGGAACACCCTTACACAGCTGGTTGGAAGGCAAACTAATACAGCCTCTTTGGAAAGAAGTATGGAGAATCCTCAAAGAAGTCAAATTAGACCTCCCGTTTGATCCCACAATCCCATTATTAGGCATCTATCCAGCAGAAAAAAAATCATTTTATCATAAGGACATTTGCACTAGACTGTTTATCGCCACTCAATTTACTATCACCATGATGTGGACACAACCTAGGTGTCCACTGACCCAGGAATGGATTAACAAGCTGTGGTGTACATGTACCATGGAATACTATTCAGTCACAAAAACGATGGAGACTTGGCTCTGTGCCTGTGGCTCAAGCGGCTAAGGTGCCAGCCACGTATGAGCTGGCGGGTTCAAATCCAGCCGGGGCCCACCAGACAACAATGATGACTGCAACCAAAAAATGGCCGGGTGTTGTGGCAGGCGCCTGTAGTCCCAGCTACTTGGGAGGCAGAGGCAGGAAACTTGCTTGAGCCCAGGAGTTGGAGGTTGCTGTGAGCTGTGATGGTACGGCACTCTATCCAGGGTGACAGCTTGAGGCTCTGTCTCAAAAAACAAAAAGGTGGAGACTTTACACCTTTTGTATTAACCTGAATGGTGTCGAAACAATATGAACAGATGTTCACAATATTATGAGGAAAGACTATAAAATTTAATATTAACTTAGTTGAATGTTGAACATGTTTTGCTAATGCTTCAAATCTTGGTACTTAAAAATATGTGTGTGTCCTGTGTATTTTTGCTTATAAACCAGAATATTGTATTAAATTTAATCAAATATTTTGAATTTTTCAGATACCTCATATAAGAAGCAGAATAATGTAGCATTTATATTTTTTGTGACTGGCTTATTTCACATAGTATAATGTCCTCGAGTTTCATGCACGTTACAGCACATAACAGGATTTTCTTTTTCAGGCTGAATAACCTTTGCCATATTTTGTTATCAATTTCTGCTGGCCTCAGGAAAGAATGTGGGTGTGGAGGACTCAAGTGACGTCTTCCTTTGTGTCTGCTCGATTGCAGTCAGGATGCCATCCAGACCTAAGATGTTCTCTGTGAAACCCTTTTTAAATTAGGATTATGATTGCTTTTCAAACTATAACTCTATGTTATCAATTTTTAGCATTAAAAATGTATAGCGTGTATTTTTATTAGGTCAGTTTTGGATAGTGTCTTTTTATAATGTATTTCTATTTCAATATTTGCTTTATATTTATTGACGTTATATTAAAAGGCATAATACAATTTATTAAATTACTACATTTTCCTATTAGATTCACTTTTTGCATTATGATATATTCTTTTATCTCTACTAAAGCTGTTAACATCTATTAGCTTTCTTTTGTATAAAGTTCCTATGGTATATATGTTTTTCATCCTTTACTTTGAACTTTTATATAACTGAAAATGTAACTTTTATCAGAATCATAAAGTGAATGAAACTTTACAAACGTTAGAATAATTGTCTTTCGACTGGTTGTGGACCATCGAACTGTGGAACATACCACTGCAATTTAAAATGTAACAGTAGCCTTTAGTTGTGGCACCAACTTTATTACATTGCAGCCTTTCCTTGTAAATCATGCCTGCTGGCAGAATTAGTGCCTATTACTGACCAACTGAAATAATGTGAGATAAATTTAAAATAAGGAATATGTAATATAAAACTCATTACTATGCAGTTCTTACAAATACATTATCTGTGAAATCTTACAAATATGGACACATTTCTGTGTTTTATGTATATAACTATATATGTATAGATAGATGAATTCTTTTCTAAGCAGATTAAAATCACACTATGCAGGTGCGAGTTTCAGGAAATCTGGCAAGGCGTATTCTTTCTGTCCATCACAGATAATTACTCTGGAAGAATGAATCAAGAAGAAAAAGTCACTCTTATGAACACACAAGTAAAAATAAGGACTACTTCAATAAATAGCATGGGAGTAACCTCAATATGAAGTAGGCTTATGCCATGCAATTTTTATTTTTTTGGAGACAGAGTGTCACTATATTGCCCTTGGTAGAGTGCCGTGGCATTTCAGCTCACAGCAACCTCAAACTCTTGTGCTCAAGTGATTCTCTTGTCTCAGCCTCCCAAGTAGCTGGGTCTACAGGTGCCTGACACAATGCCTGGCTATTTTTCTTTTTGTTGTTGTTGTTGTAGTTGTCATTGTTGTTTAGCAGGCCTGGGCCGGCTTCGAGCCTGCCAGCCCCAGTGTATATGGCTGATGCCCTAACCAGTGAGATACAGGTGCTAAGCCATGCAAATTATTTTTTTAACCAACTTTTGGAATGCACAAATTCTAGGGGATGAAATCTAATTAGATCAAGTGATTAAAAAGATAACACTGAAATAAAGTTTTACATGACAAAAATTGCAATATTGTTTATAACTTTACCCCTCCTGAAAATACAAAGTCTGACAATAAGGTCACAGACTTGCCACCGGGCTCTTACTTCGGAGGCACTGCATAAACAGCTTGCTGAGGTTTCATAACCTTGGCACATCCGTGTCTCACGGCTGTGTTCATGTTGACATGTGGTGTCTTGCTGAGTGACGTTCATTATTGTTGTTGTGCCTTTGCCATTTCGAGAATGTTAGAGGTTGAATTAGAGCACTGAACAAACATTGGTGGATTTCTTGGCAAGAACGGAAATGAAATCAGGGACATGTTAGCCCAAGTTATAGGCGTGATGCCATGAAGAAAATGGCTGTGTACAAATGCATTAAATGTTTTTCTGAGGGGAAAGAAAGCATCTCTGCTGAAGAGAGATCAGAGTGACTAGTAATGAGCAAAACTGATGAAAACATTGCAAAAATTCACTGAATTGTGTCAAAATCATTGGGTGACTGTGAGAAGCATAGCAGACCAAGTAAACCTCAAAACGAGAAAAAGTTAGGGAAAGCTTAACTGGAAATCTTGGCCAACAACTCATGGCTCTTGCATGAGAACACTGCACCAGCTCACATGGCACCGTCTGTGAGGGAGTATTTAGCCAGTAAACAAATTACTGTCGAAACACCACCCCATCTACCCAGTCTGGCCCCCAATGACGTCTTTTTTTATCCAAGATAAAGATAATATTGAAAGAAAGACATTTTGATGACATTCAGGACATGAAGGGTAACAGGATGATAGTTCTGATATCCATTCCAGAAAAATAATTCCAAAATGGCTTTAAGGGTGGACGAGGTGCTGACGTCAGTGTCTGGTTTCTGAAGGGAAGTACTTTGAAGGTGACTAGAGTGATATTCAGCAATGAGGTATGTAGCACTTATTCTAGGATGACTTTGTGACTTTGTTACACCTGGCATATTCTCTAATATATTCTTATTACATATACATTTATGATTATTACTATATATTTTTGTGTTACTTGTTTTCATATAATGCATTGCACTCTCTCTCTCTCTTAAAATATTTGAAACTCACCGTGATATTCTGGAATGTCTGTTGTCCAGACAGCTCTTTAGACTCGTTCTCACTTTCAGATTTCCTAAAAATTATAAAAAGATAAAGAAAAGTATGTATTCCTCGAGATTATTTTACAAACCTTTATATTACCTATCATTATTGAAATATTTTTTAATTCCTCCCTGAGAATTCAAAGTATTCTTTGAATATCTTCCCACTGAGAACACCTCTCACCTGGTATTTAAGACTAACGTTGTGTATCTTTGCATCCCCACATATGAGGAAAAGCACAGTGATATATATTTATCTGAAAAAACTCAAATCATTCTTATATTCATAATGTTATTGGTTAAATATCTATAAACTCTTTTTGCCATTCATCCTTAGCCTTATTATTATTATTTTTTTTTGTAGAGACAGAGTTTCTACCCTCTGTAGAGTGCTGTGGCATCACAACTCACAGCAACCTCCAACTCCTGGGCTTAGGTGATTCTCTTGCCTCAGCCTCCCGAGTAGCTGGGACTACAGGCGCCCATCACAATGCCCCTGGCTATTTTTTGTTGCAGTTTGGCCGTGGCCAGGTTTGAACTCGCCACCCTCAGTATATGGGGCCGGCACCCTACTCACTGAGTCACAGGCACCGCCCCATCCTTAGCCTTATTTATTTCTGTTATTTTTATAAGCCTCTTCGCTACTTTTTTCCCCAAAGATATGTTTTTCCACAGTATCTGTCCAATATAAGATATTTACTTTAATATATTTAAATCTTGACTGAATTATAATTATTCTATGTGCCACACATAATTCCAGCAATTTCACATCAACTTTTCAAAATGTTTCTATAAATTAATATACCTTTTTTATCGACATTGCCTTATTAATTTAAGTATTCTAATGGAATTAAATTCATTTTAAGTAAAATAAAGAGGTGGCAGTGGTAGTTATAAAAAGAAAAGGCAGAAATTATTTTATAGCAATTTCCTTGAAGGGAAGTAACCCAATTTTAATATTCATTTTATTCTTGTGGTATTTTTATAGATATTTCTATGTGATAAAGAAAATTATTGATTGAAAATTATTGGTTTTATTCCTGTAGATTAGCTATGGCTATAACCCAGAGTTTTCAATCTTCTTGTATATTAATTTTTAATCTCTTCTACCTTGGACTGCCTGTGTCTCAATCTACATAACTACAAAACTAGCTGAACTTCTTTCCTCAACTTCCCTATTGCCTTTATTGAAACATCATAAAAATTCCTTAAAATACATACAGATTAAAGTAATAATGTTTAATACACATTTAATAAGTAAAATCAAATAATAAAAGAAAGCATATAAACTTTAACAGGAAATCCTTTACATTTAATTTTGGCCCTAAAGGAGTCTAAGTTCCTATAATATTACAATTAAAAAATTTGTTCATTATTTATTATATTAATCATTAATATATTATTAAATTACCATGTAAAAGCAAAATTTAATTACTTCTTTTTTGAGATAGAATCTCACTCTGTCACCCTGAGTAGAAAAATGTGGCCTCACAGCTCACAGCAACCTCAAACTCCTGCATTGAAGTGATCCTCTTGCCTCAGCCTCTGGAGTAGCTGAGACTACAGGTGCCCACCACAAGGCTGGCTCATGGGGTTCACTCTTACTCAGCCTGGTCTCAAACTCCTGCGATCCACCTGCTTTGACCTCCCAGCGTGCTAGGATTACAGTCGTGAGACACTGCTCCCTGCCCCCAGAATTAAATTTAAATTCATAATAGTTAAATATACCATGATGCTATGTATTGATTTATCATGAAAAAAAAAAGTTATACAAGTAACAAATCCTAAATATGAAATCAACATACTCATCGCTTGTGTAGTCCTCAGCTTTCCACTTTCTTCTCTGGAAACCAATTTTTGCCAGTATAGTAATCAGTACACAGAGAATAACGAAAAAAGGAATGAGTAAGAAAAATGGCCATCTCGTAGGTTTGGCATGGAAAGGAGGTTCTTCAATATAGCGTGCTTCTGCAAGAGAAAACATCGAAGATCTGAAGGCAATCACCAAGAATATGGCACAGATATTTCTGTATTTTCCTAAGGCTATTTTAATGAAATCTTTAAATGACTTAACACTTTTATAACTACTGTATTTTTATTTTTATATGGAGAAGATAACTTGGCAGTTTAAGTGCTCAAAGACACTCTTCTAAGCTCTGACATGGTTAGTACTGCCTGTGGCTGTTCAAGACTATCGGTGGGTCTGTGTATATCCTCTTTTGAAAAATGTCTATTCAGGGAGGCTCCTGTGGCTCAGTGAGTACGACACTGGCCCCATTTACCGGAGGTGGCAGGTTCAAACCTGGTCGTGGCCAAAAAAAAAAAAAAAAAAACAGAAAGAAAAATGTCTATTCAGAGCTTTTCCCATTTTAAAATTGGATTATTTGGGTGTTTTCTCTTTCCCATTGAGTTGCATGAGCTCCTTGTATATTTTGGTTATTAATGTCAGCTGGGTGGTTTTATCCCATTTTGTGGATTATCTGTTCATCATCTCATTTCCCTGTGGTTTGGATGTCTGTGCTTCTGAGGGTTTTTTTTTTGTAGAGACAGAGTCTCACTTTATCACCCTCGGTAGAGTGCTGTGGCGTCACGGTTCATAGCAACCTCCAACTCCAGGGCTTAGGCGATTCTCTTGCCTTAGCCTCCCAAATAGCTGGGACTACAGGTGCCCGCCACAATGCCTGGCTATTTTTTTGTTGCACTTTGGCTGGGGTTGGGTTTGAACCTGCCACCCTCGGTATATGGGGCCGGCGCCATATACTGCCACTGAGCCACAGGAGCCGCCCTGCTTTTGAGGTTTTACTTGTGAAAGCTTTGTCCAAACTTTCTTGAAGTGTTTTCCCAATATTTTCTTCCTGTGGCTTTATAGTTTCAAGGCTTTGCTTGAAGTCTTCAATACATTTTGTTTTATTTTTGTACATGGTAAAAATAGGAGTCCAGTTTCATTCTTCTGTATGTGGTTCCTAGTTTTCTCAAGGCTATTTATTGAGGGGATTGTCTTTCCCTTGATGTACATTGTGGGTATCTTTGTTGAAAATGAATTGACTGTAAATGTGTGGGTTTATTTCTATTGACTGTAAGTTGATTTCTACTTACTGTTGCTATAACAATACAACTGAATTTTATATACTGTTTCTACTACCCTTTCAAAGGATACTTATTGATAAAGACTTTGCTATAGCTACTAATTCTAGAAGTGCTTTTGTAGATTTCTTAGGATTTTTCAATATAGTTGATCATGTCATCTGGACATATAGGCAGCCTTATTTCATAACATTTTTCCCTCTTCTTGTTCTTTTCATAATGCAATGGCTAGCACCTAAGGTGAAATGTTGGATAGACATGGAGAGAGCAGAAAATAAACAGACTTTGTTTGATCAGGTCCCACTGATTTATTTCTGGTGTGGCTGCAGTTGCCAAGGGGTGTACTTCATAAAATCTTTTCCTAGGCTGATTTTTTCAAGTGCTTTTCCCACACATTTTTCCCCACATTTTTTATTGTTTTGTGTCTTAAATTTAAATCTTTTGTCCAGCAAGTGTCAATTTTTGTCAGTGGTGAGAGGTGCAGGTCCAGTTTTAGTCTTGTACGTGGCTAACAAGTTCTTTCTGTGACATTTATTAAATGAAGATTCTTTGCTCCAGAGCAGGTTTCTGCTTGGTTTATCAAAGATCAGATGGAGATCTGTGGCTGGGGCCATCTCTGAGTTCTCTATTCTATTCTATACCAAACTGTGGTATAGGTGTAGCATGGAATACTATTTAGCCATAAAAACATGGAGACTTTACATCATTTGTATTAACCTGGATGGAGTTGAAACACATTCTTCTCTGTAAAGTATCACAAGAATGGAAAAGCAAGTATCCAATGTAGCCAATACTTATATGAAACCAATATATATAAACAAATACATGCCCACACCAAAGAAAAATGCAAGTACGTTCTAGTGAGAGGTGAAGGGGAGGAGAGAGGGTGATTGGTGAGTTTTCACCTAATGTGCACAGTGTGAGGGTATTCAGCACACCTCCTTGGGTGAAGGGCTCCACTACAACTTGAACCTTAATTTAGAAATTAAAACAATGTAACTCAAAAATTTTTATCCTCATATTATTCTGAAATAAAAAAAAGAAACATACTTTGCCATAACATAAAATAACTGTAGCCGGGTGTTATGGCGTGTACCTGTAGTTCCAGCTACTCGGGAGGCTGAGGCAAGAGAGTCGCCTAAGCCCAAGAGCTGGAGGTTGCTGTGAGCTGTGACGCCACAGCACTCTACCCAAGGGTGACAAAGGGAGACTCCATCTCTAACAAAAATAAAAAATAAAATAACTGCAAGGTGTTTTTTTCATTTGTTTGTTTTTTGCTGTCTTCCGTTTGGTACTTTTTAAAAGAACTAATGAATAAATGTTAAATCTTATTAAATGATTTCATCAAATGATATACTTGCATTATTGTTTTTGTTATTTTGTTGTTTAGGTGGTAATTCACACTGATAGACTTTTAAATTATGAAACAGTCTTTCATTCCTACAATAAACCCTAATTGGTCCGGATTGTTAACCTTTTAAAACAGATAGCTGCATAACACCAACTGATATTTTGTTGAAGATTTTCACATTTATGTTTGAGAAGAATATTGTTTTATAACTTTTTTGTTGTTAATTTTCTTGTCTGAGTTTGGGATTCAGGATTATGTTTTCCTCGTCCAATACGTTGATAGAGATGTCTTCACCACTGTTTTAAAAAACATTATTGCTGTCTTTACAAAAGTTTGGTTCATTTCACCTCTGATATCATCTGAGCCTATAGTTTTAAAAACTCTTGTCTTTTGGCCTTGTTTTTTCTTTAATCATAAATCCGGAGATCCAAGAAGTTTTGTTTCTGGCTTTTTGGTTCCACCCTTCGATTTATAACCGTTTCCCATAAGGATTAGTTCTTTTCTCATCTGAATATCTTTATCAGCCTGTTGCCCTCCCATACTTTCCTGACCACGTTCAGTCTGAGCTAATATAATTCTTTTAAAATGTGAATGTTTTATGTATCAAATAAAAAATGTACTCCCTGAAACAAAGGCCACTCTCACAGTTTTCTGTGACATAAGCCTTTCTCTGTGTTGCGCTTTGGTGAAGCTACTATGGAATAAACTATACAATTCTTAGTAGACTTATTTTTTCCATTTCAAAATATTAAGGGGGTACAACTATTTTTGTTACATGGATAGCGATAGCTGTTGTAATGCTTGAGTCAGGGCACCACCCAAATTTAGTAGAGATGGTGTTTGGATGTTTTTATGAGGTATTTGTATAAAATACTTAGAAGGCTTTATGTATAGATGAAGGAATCTCTAAGGGACAGAAGCTTAATTTATTCAGAGATTTTAAGAGTGGGGTTTATAGTCCAACGCTTAAGAATATTTATCTGAGATAAAATTTTACTGCTTTCAAACTCTCAAATGTGGTCTTTGGTTTGGGACCAGGAACAAGAATTAGTTTTATTTACAAACAAACAAACAAAAATGAAGCTTCGTTTACTTCTAACGAAAGTAAAATGTGGAGCAAATATAAAAGAGCTATGATTTTTTATCGGTTACCAAAGGCAGCAATGACACTAAACGTTTTACGACTTCATAATAATCATTCAACTTTTTCCAACTTCAAAAAATATGTTTTGAAACTATTCTTGCTCACTTGCAGTCTTCCCAAGACAATTTCAACAATTTCTTAACCAATCTCTTGAAAGTTTTTCTTCTCTCCACGGACCAGCCTATTTCAAAGCCGATGCTACATTGTTATTTTGGACCAGGAGTGCCCAACCTTTTTTCTTTTCTGCTGCACATTAGAAAAATGAGTTGCCTTGGGCCACACATTAGATACGCAAACACTAACAAAAGGTGACGAGCGTGCGCGCACACACACCCCCAGAAAAGGTTTTGGCATGGTTTTCATGATATCCAACACCACAGGTAAGTAGAACAGTCCTCAAATAATCAGCATGCCACCCACAGACTGCAGGCAGGACACCCCTGTTTTAGATTCTTATTATAGAAATATGCAACAGTGGTTACTAAAAAATGCTTTGTATTATATTATGCTGCTTGAGAAATTACCTCGAAGCTTAGAAACTTAAAATGAGCATTCGAGTTTGCTCACAATGTTGTGGACTGTGACTTTGGGGAGGGCTTAGTGGGTGGGTGTACTTGTCTCCAAGCAGCCAAATTTCATACATTGCAGGAGATTTTTTAACAGAAGGAGTGTTCTAGGAGTGTTACAAGAATAAGCATGCCAAAACATCTAGTCAGACTCTGTAGGAAGACCACGGGAATCCTAGAATGTTAGGTGTGTGTGTTTGACTCATCAATCGTACCATTAAGGCCGCCCTGAGTGCTGCAAAGGGACTGGTTTCCACAGTCGCATGTGTTCTGAACAGTGCAGGCAGCTGCAGATAACATGAACATAATCTAACAGTTGCTGCCACAAAGGTCATAGCTTGAAAATACATCAAATTTATATGATGTTTTAAACTCATGAATCTATTACTACCTGGCATTAAAACAGTATTTTCAAATAATGGGATGAAGGCAGAACCTACGCCTGACTCAAAACCTTAAACAAAGGGCTCTACTTATCTGTAAATTCAGGTTTTACATAAGGAAAATTCTCTGGCCTTACGCATGGTTAACTGCTCGCTTTCTGTAAAATCCATCTTGGCCTTTCCTGTTTGATCAATATTGCAAGAAACTTATTTCCCAAGCTCCTTGACCTGCTGGCCCAACTGGAGGTTAGATTTGGTCAGTGGGATTCACTGGATCAAATGCAGAGACTCTGATCAGATTATGATAGCTGTGATATTTTTCTCCTTTCTTGCAGCTTCTCGACCGGTGGCTGTGCGTCTGTATTCCTGCAGCTCGAGCTGGACAGTCCCTCACTCCCAGCTGTGGTCCAGATCCTGCCGTGTAGCCCTGAGTTTTAGGTGTCAGACTAGGTAGCCCAGATTCTGATTTCAGAACCACCACCTCTTCTTGCTGTCCTTCTAGCCCGAAAAAATGACAGTAGATTTCTTGTTATTACTAATACCTTGTTGCCTCCTTGTTCTCTGATGGGCTTCTCATCTCTGCCAGTAAGTGCCTGCATTTAATTCTTCCTGTTTGAAAAACTAAAGTTGTTTCTGCTTTTATAGCTGGGGTCTGATTGGCATACCTTATTTATAATGTTACACATATCATAATAAAGTATTCTCTGGATGTAAATCATAAACATTCATACACAGTGCAGTATTTGATGTCCAAGCAACTTAGCTATAAATTATTAAATTTAATTATTAATTATTTGCTATCAATACTTGCCGCCAGGACGACGTACAGGTGGAAAATTGCCACTGTCAACACTCCCACCAGGGTACGAAAGGTCTAAATTTGCACAGTCTGGAGGCAAATATGTACTGTCGCAGTGACAGTGCTTTTTGTTGTTACATAACTGAAAGCAGCAGAAATACAGGTTTATGAAGCACGCAGCAGGAATGACATGTGTGCAAATAGAATCATAAAATGATAAGCTCAGATAAGGCTGATTTTCCTATGTTTGATAGGTGTGTGAATGTGTGTGTGTGTGCATGTATGGATGTGCATGGGTGTTCGTGCGCATGTGTATGTGAGCATGTATGCGTGCGTGCATGTGTGTGCACGTGTATATGCATGTATGTGTATGTATGTTTGTATCTGTATGCATGTGTGCACGTGTGCATGTATGAATGCATGTGTGCACGTGTGCGTGGATGTGTGGATGTGTGCACGTGTGCGTGTATGTATGCAGGTGTGCATGTGTGGGTGTATGTATGTGTGCACGTGTGCGTGTATGAATGCATGTGTGCACGTGTGTGTGGATGTGTGGATGTGTGCACGTGTGTGTGTATGAATGCATGTGTGCACGTATGCATGGATGTGTGGATGTGTGCACGTGTGCGTGTATGAATGCATGTGTGCATGTGTGGGTGTATGTGTGGATGTGTGCACGTGTGCGTGTATGTGTGGATGTGTGCACGTGTGCGTGTATGAATGCATGTGTGCACGTGTGCGTGTATGTGTGGATGTGTTCACGTGTGCGTGTATGTATGCATGTGTGCACATGTGCATGTATGTAATTATGTGTGCACATGTGCGTGTATGAGTGTATGTGTGCACGTGTGCACGTGTACACACGTGTGTCCGTGCATGCGTATGTGTGTGCACACATGTGTGCATGTGCGTGTCTATGTCCGCATGTGTGTGCGTGTGTTTGTGTGTGTGCATGTATGCACGTGTGCATGTGTGTCTGTGCGTGTGTGCATGTGCATGCATATGTGTATGTGTATGTGTGTATGTGTGTGTGTGCACAGCAGTGTACTGGGATCAGTCTCAGTGCTGATTATTCTCACCTCAATCACTGGTACTTACACCTTGACTGTTGCATTTTTCACGTGTGCAGTCGTAACCCAAGAATGAGGAATCCTCACATACCTTATCCCTGCAAACCTAAAAAGGATAAGCCAGAATAAGTTAACTGATAGGTCCAATGAATTTTCCATTTGATGAGAAGAATTCCACACTGTACAAATACAAAAGGTATTCATTTAAGAATAAATATCACTGTACTAACAACGAATCATTAATTTATAATCCTACTATGTTTCCAGCATTAGGTGAAACTAATTATCTGGGAGTAAAGAAAATAATAAGAGCTCTTTCCCTGCATATACTGGAACAGGAGGCACAAATAAGAAGTAAGTAAAAGACAGGTGAACATGTGATAAAGGCCATGTTGGGAAACAGATGGATTTATGGAAGCATAAAATATAATTTATCTAATACTTGGAATGGTAAAATCTTCTCATTGAGCTGTGATGGTGAATAGGACTTAATAGACATAGAAATAAAAGAGTATGCATAGAAAAGCAGCCAATAATTAGAATGACCCCCAGTGGAAGGTAGCATGGGACCTTTGAGAAAGATAAAGGGCTATATGGCCACTGCACAAATAGCCATCTATCATTCATTAAATTTTCAAGTTCTACAAATGTACCCAGCCCTAGGGGGAGCTCAGTGAACAACGCAAATCTCATCTTGCTCACATCATAGTAAAAGAGAGATGTTATGTGTGAGAAGATATTATCAGCTGTCAAGACTGTAGAATCTTACAGTCTTCCTGAGAGAGTTGACCTTTCACTGGCAAATAATTGGCTGTATTTTTAAGTTTAATTACAAGATCAAAAAGATAATAAAGGTAGGTTTTGAAAAAGAGAACAGAAAGGGCAAGAAACTGTAGATAGAAAATTAGACGGTCATTACAATAGTCCACAAAAATGTTAACTGTAGAGTAAAATTGAGTGATAGCAGAGAAAGATACTAGTAAAAATATTGTATTTGAGACATATTCAAAAAGTTACAAGAAGCTTAGTTATGCTAATATGGGTTGTATGTGGAGGATGAAAGTAGATGACTAAATGATACCAAGGATTCTGACTTGTTTAATTCTTTTGGTGGTAAATGAACTGATATAAGGAAAGCTAAGCAAAAAATCACCAACATTTAGATTCATTATTATCAGAAACCTATTTCAATCTATATACTTGAAACCAAAAGGGAAAAAAAATACTCAATGCAATGTAGTGATAGGTTGTTAAGCCAAAGAACATGTAATTGGAAACATTTTTAAAAAAATGTTTGCTAAAGGATTTTGGTAGTATTTCTTCAGAATTTTTTTCCTCTGAAAATATATGAGCATAGTACAAATTTTAAAGTCCAAGAGTTAATCTGTTCCCATAGTTTTGCTCACTATTACTGAATCTGAAAAGATACATTATTTATTGTGTCAGATAATTAAGGCAACACATACTTTTGTTTAAGATTTAGTAGGAAACAGTCTACTGATAAATAGGTGGCTGTATTATTTGTGTGGTTGTACAAAGTAGTTTAAATGTTCTATCTCTGGAAAAAGAAAAGTACTGCTATAGTTAGAAATGTATCTGTTAGAGGCAGAGCAAGATGGCGGCCGAGTAACAGCTTCCTTGAAACGGGCACGGTGAGACTGGGGAGAGAGGACTCCAGGCATCTCTGGCTGGTGGGATCTGCCCAGAAACATCCCTTTGGGGACACAGGGAGTCAGTGAGAGACTTCTGGACCCCATGAGGAGGACAAAAGCAGTGGAGAACTGGCAAGTGGTTGCGTGTGTTCATTCGGTCTAATCCTGCTGGCAGCTGTAAGTACAGCAGCAGTGAGAATGCAAACTGGAAAGGCCTTACCTGTGTCTTGTTTTGTTTTTGTTGCACTCAGTTGAACTACCTTGTGAGAACTTGGGCAAGAGTGTGGAGGACTTAAGCGTTGTCTAGGGCCCTAGACTGAGCAGCTGAGCCAGCTGGAGCTAATAGTGTTAGGCTGTGGGCCACACGGAGCCCTTGTAGGAGAACTGGCCCAGCAAGCTCTGCTCTGAGGGTCGCAGCCCAAGGATCAGGCAGTAGAAAGTAATCTAGTGACTGAGCAGCCTAAAGGCAGGGACTGAGACTCCTTGCAGCCTTGGCCCTCAGGTGCATAAAGTGAGACTGGTTTTGGCACATTGGGTAAGTGGATAGCCACTTCAGGAATGATCCCAGCAACAACTGCTTTTCTGGGAAAGCTTCTGCTTAGCCAAGGTTAGCAGTTTAAAGTGCCTTTTAAGCAGGCTGAGGAGAGATTTAGGCTCTACACCCTGCAGGGTTTGAGAAATCAGTGGAGGCCTCCAGTCTCCATCTAGTACAGGTGCATCAGCATTGTGATTAACATCTCATACCCGAGAAGATGATCTGTTGCCCAGGCAATTCTCAGCAAGATATATATAGTGCTTTGTTTTTGGTTTTGTTTTATAATTTTATTAATTTCAACATTTTCCCTCTAGATTTTTCTTTTTTTCTTTCTTTTCTTCATTTTTCTAGTTTAAATAGAGTTTTCCATTGTTGCCTTCTTTAACAATTAGAACTTCATTTTTCTAGTATTTCTACCCCTATTATTTGTTTTTTCCCCCAATTTTATCCTGTAAAGTTTTCTGTTTGCTTGTATTGGTTTGATTTATAGCATTTTTGTCTTTCCTTTCTACCTGGTGGAGGTGGGGTACTGTGTCTAAATAGGTTGGCAAAGAGCTGCTAGCTGACCTCAAGGAAACTACCCAATCTGGCACCCCCAGAGGTTGGGAGTTTTTAAAGTTGGGTCAAAGTACCCTCTTGTACACCTATATTGCTCCTGTCTTCCTCTTTCTGTGCCTCTCTTCTTTTTTGTCAATATTCCCTTTTACTCACCTCCTCAACCTTTCTCTTTTTTCTTTTCTTTTCTTCCCCCCCCCCCCACTTGCTCTTCAATCTTCTCATCCTTCTGGTCCTGTACCAAAAGGACTCATCGAAACCCTAGCCCAGAGGTACGGTAACTTAAAGAGCAAGAGGAAGTGAAAGGAAAATTAGGGCAAGGAAATAGATAAAGAAAACACTCATGAGGAAGAAGTAGCAGAAAAATCCTGGTAACATGAAAAAACAATCCAGAGCAATCCCCCCAAGGGACCATGAGGTAGCTATTGCAGAGGATTCCACCTATTAAAAAATGTTAGAAGTGATAGAAAGGGAATTTAGAATATAGATGATGAAGACAATGAAGGAAATGATGGAAACAATGAAGGAAACTGCTGATAAAGTGGAAAATAACCAAAAGGAAATCCAAATACAGAATCAATTAAGAGATGAACAATACGAAGAATGTAGAAAGGATATAGCAGAGTTGAAGGAACTGAAGCAGTCAAGTAGGGAACTTAAAGATGTGATAGAAAGTATCAACAACAGATTAGACCATACAGAAGAAAGAATCTCAGAGGGAGAGGACAAAGCTCTTGAGATAATTCAGATAGTTAAAGAGGCAGAAAAGAAGAAAGAGAAAACAGAACATTCACTGACAGAATTATGGGACTTTATGAAGCATTCAAACAGAAGAGTTATAGGCATCCTAGAAGGGGAAGAAGTATGCCCCAGAAGAATGGAAGCCATACTGGAGAATATTATCAATGAAAATTTCCCAAATATCACCAAAGATTCTGACACCCTCCTTTCAGAGGGATATCGGACCCCAGGTCACGTCAATTCTAACTGAGCTTCTCCATGACACATTGTGAAGAACTTGTCCAAAGTCAAGGCAAAATAAAAGATTCTTCAAGCTGCAAGGAGTAAGCGCCAGTTGACCTACAGGGGCAAATCCATCAGGGTGACTGCAAACTTCTCTGATGGAACTTTTCAAGCAAGAAGACAGTGGTTATCTACCTTTAATCTACACAAACAGAACAATTTCCAGCTCAGAATTCTAAATCCTGCTAAGCTAAGCTTTAAAATTGACAGAGAAGTCAAATCATTTACTGCTTTACAAACATTGAAGAAATTTGCCACAACAAGACCAGCTCTACAGGAAATACTTAACCTGTTCTACACACTGACCAGCATAATGGACCACCAGAAAAGTAAGAACTCAGAAATTAAAGGACAGAACCTAACTTTCACAATGATGCAAAAGATAAAACTAAGCAATGGACTCTTACAAAATAAGATGAATAGAACACTACCACACTTATCAATTATCTCAATAAATGTTATGGCTTGAATTCCCCACTGAAGAGGCATAGATTGGCTGACTGGATTAAAAACACAAGCCATCCATTTGCTGTCTGCTGGAAACACACCTAGCTTCAAAAGACTGGACCCACACCTTTCTACACTCACAAAAATTGATT
>CAUYRH010159300.1:0-17738 GCA_963574655.1 Perodicticus potto | reverse complement strand
TGGCTGCAACCAAAAAATGGCCGGGCATTGTGGCGGGCGCCTGTAGTCCCAGCTACTTGGGAGGCGGAGGCAGGAGACTCACTTGAGCCCAGGAATTGGACGTTGCTGTAAGCTGTGATGCCACAGGACTCTATCCAGGGTGAAAGCTTGAGGCTCTGTCTCAAAAAAAAAAAAAAAAAATAGTTCAGATTGTATATGAAACCAGCACATTGTACCCCTTGATGGCACTACTGTACACAGCTATGATTTAATAATAAAGACAAATAAAAAAAAAAAGAGCCCATCACCTCATGAATGGATTAACAAACTGTGGTATATGTATACTATGGAGTATGATTCAGCCATAAGAAAAGATGGAGACTTTATCGCTTTTGTGTTTACCTGGATGGAATTGAAACACATTCTTCTTAGTAAAGTATCACAAGAATGGAAAAGCAAGTATCCAATGTATTCAATACGAGAATGAAACCAATACAGAAACAACTACATGCTCACACGAAAGAAAAATACAAGTATATTCTAGTGAGGGGGAGAAGGGAAGTGAGAAGGAGGAAAGGGCAAGAGGGAGAGTGTTTGGCAAGTTCTCACCTAATGTGCACAAAGTTGGGGTGTACAGCATACCCCCTAGGTCAAGGGTTCAACTACTACTTGAACTTGACCTTGGAAGCAAAAACAATGTTGCCTAAACATTTGCACCCTCATATCAGTCTGAAATTAAGAAAAATGGACAGGGACTTGAATAGACATTCTTCAAAGATATACAGACAGTGAAGACCACATGAAAAGATGTTCAACATCACTAATTATTAGGGAAATGCAAAAACTAAAATTACAATAAGATACCACTTAGCACTCCTTAAAATGTCTATTATTAAAAACACACACAGAAGGAACAAATGATAGTGAGAAAGTGGAGAAATTGAGGCTCTTGTTTTTTGCTGATGGGAATGTACAATGGTGCAGCCACCGCGTAAAGTCCCCACGTTACAAACATTCAACTGATGTATGACTTACCCTTATGAAGGGAGGCTATGACAGGTAATTGGTGAATGTACCTGTTCATCAAAAAAATGAAATATAGAATTATCACATATGACCCAGCAATTCCACCTCTGAGTATGTAGCCAAAAGAAATGAACGCAAGGGAGTTGAACATGCATTTTTACACAAATGTTTATAGCTTTATAGCCAAAAGTGGGAGTGACCCAAGTATTCATCTACAGATGGATGAATAAAGTGTGTTAGATACATCCAACAGAATATACCCAGTCTCCAAAAGAAATGAAATTCTGACATATAGTACAAGATGGATGAATCATGAAGATGTCAGGCTCAGTGAAATAAGCCAGACAGAAAGGCAAGTATTGTATGATTCCACTTACCTGAGGGACCCAGGTAAGAAGTCAAATCTGAACTTCTCTGTATTACCAAGTCCACCCTTGCGTTCAGAGGTTATGAACTAGACAATAAAAGTCAATGAGTTTTCTCTTCCTATGAAAGCTTTGTACCTGCGCAGTTATTTCTCACAAACCCTTTCTTGATGCCTGAGATGATTATTCTATAAGACAAAATTTTCAACTCCAAAGTTTAGCGCAGAAACTCTTTCATATTCATCACCTTGAAAGTGGAGCTAACGTTTTCTAAGGATACCTGGCCTCTTTTTTAAGAAGAGCACATGTAGTCTATATGGCAGGAAGTGGTAGAGTAGAGACATAAATGGGGTGCGAGCGCCCCCAAACCCTCCCTTCTTGCTGCCCTGTTGCCTGTGCAAATCATCATCCATCATGCATGGGAATGTACAGAGGTCTTCAGATTTTCAAAATTAACAGGTTCCATTTTTCTCTGTTACCTCCTTTGCCTTGTTAATGCAAGCGGTCCTTGAGTTACCAACACTTGATTTGTATATAACCCATACTTACAAATGGAGGCTACTTCTGTAAGTCCCCACGTTACAAACATCTGACTGATGTATAACTCACACTTATGAATGAAAGCTGACAGTGAATTGGCTCGGCGCCTGTGGCTCAACGGGCTAAGGCGCCAGCCACGTATCCCTGAGCTGGCGGGTTCGAATCCAGCCCGGCCCCGCCAAACAATAATGATGGCTGCAACCAAAAAAATTGGCCGGGTGTTGTGGCGGGTGCCTGTAGTCCCAGCTACTTGGGAGGCGGAGGCAAGAGACTCGCTTGAGCCCAGGAGTTGGAAGTTGCTGTGAGCTGTGATGGCACAGTACTCTATCCAGGGTGACAGCTTGAGGCTCTGTCTCAAAAAAAAAAAATAATAAAATAAATAAATTAAATTAAATTAAAAAAAAAAAAAGCTATGACAGTTAATAGGTAAATGTACCTGTTCCAACTTCCATACCAATTCATAGGAACAAACATACAGAACCTAAGTACTTCATAACCTGGGGCCTGCCTGTATTAAGGAGATCACTAAGAAGGAATTAAAGGAGCCAAATTGAAATTTCCAGGGGGAATCACACTCCTGTTACTTTTCCTGTGAACATAAAATAAATCTTTTCTCCTATTAAAAAAATTACCGGGTCGTGATATGCTTATAATTTTCCAAAGAGGAAAAGAATGCAGCACCTAAATCCTTTATCCCTGAGAACAAACTGTGCTGAGAGTCAGCATTCATTACTGGCTACTTTGGTCCTGGGTGCCCTGAGACCTGACCGCCTGAAGCCTCACTGTCACCTCCCTGAGAAACCACATATTGATGGTTAATGAATTTATAGGGACTTGAGGATCGGGCTGGTGTGAGCAGGCCTGACACTTGATCTTTTGAGTGAAATTCATGATAACAGCGCATGGGGTACCCTCTGAAACCTTTCCATGGCCTCTGCTCCTGCCAGCCTCCGGCCTTCTTGGCAGGCACCAAAAGCTTCAAATTACAGCAACTAATTGGATGAAAACGGAAATGTATCCTTCTAATGGAGTGAGAGATTAATGCCCTGATCTTTTCCCTTCACTTGCAGAAGCAAAACAAAAACACAGATGAAGGTTGTGATGCAGAAAAGTAAATTAGCTTGCTTCAGAGCCACAGAATGCATGCTCCAGCTAAAATCTCAGCTGTCTCAGAGACGACAGACACACATATCAGAAGGACAGAGAACATTCCAAGACAGTGGAGTTACCCAATAGACAGCCTGCCAGATCCCTTGCTCAGTAAAAGTGGCGTGATTTACTTCTGTGCATGGGTAGGGTACTTTGGACCAAAAGATAATTTCATTTGTAGCCCAGTTTTTTTGTTTGTTTTTTTTTTGTTTGTTTTTTGCAGTTTTTGGCCAGGGCTGGGTTTGAACCCGCCACCTCCGGCATATGGGGCCAGCACCCTACTCACTGAGCCACAGGTGCCGCCCTGTAGCCCAGTTTTATGACATGTACAACTGAGACACCCTATATCAGTCCCAGGAATAAATAGAGCTGAATAATAGGAGAAATCAAAATATTTAATGTGAAATTGTCTCATGCAATTGAGACTCATGATATAGCCAACAGGGAGTGTTTTTCATGAGCATTCTGTTCCTCTTATGAACTGAAATAGTTTGCATTAAAAACACATTTGCAGTTGATTCGGGAGAGAAGATTCTTGTGATAATCAACCTATTTTTCCTAAAGAGATGCAATTAAGAAAGAATATCGAGGAACTTCACCTGTTTATTAAATCACCCTGAAAAAAAAGATTATTCCAATATTACTATGGAACGATTGAGACACTGAAATTCAAAGGAGCTTGAGAGTGAGATGAATTGAATTGACACCATTTAAAAGACAGGTGTGACATCAAGGCCCTGGGTGGTTTTCTCCTGACAAGTGATCACCATATGTGGTATATTTTAATATGGTTTTGTACTTCATTTTCAAGGGATGAAATTTGTGAGTGCCTTAAGCAGGTGCCATCATGATGGCTGGGGGAACGGTGGGGTGTGAAAACAGGGGAGGAGTAGTAAGGCAGTTACAGAAATTGGGGTTTGTTACCTTCTTAATTAATAGCCCATCAGTGCAGGGGAAAGGAAAAAAAGAAAATACTCTGAGAGGCACTCAGATTGCACAGTTGTGAGCTAAATTTCCTTAAAATGTCCCTGATTGCTTTTGGATAACTTTCTAGATCAATGGATACCCATCATTACCTGAGGGCTGGTTCACACTGTCAGCCAACAAACTCGTCTCTATTTAAACCACTTAAAAGTAGAGCTTTGTAGACAGCATGTGGACAGAAGGGAACACTTGCACTGCTGTGACTGCTGTGATTGCAAATGAATACCATCTCTACAGTAAGTAAGGCGAATTCTCAAAGAACTGAAAGTCAACCTTCTATTTGATCTGAACAAAAATCAGTTTACCACCAGGACATTTGCACCAGCAAGTTTATTGAAGCTCAATTCACAACTGTCAAGACATGGAAGCAACCTGAGTGCCCATCACCTTATGACTGGATTAGCAGTGGAGTACTATTCAGCCATAAGAAAACATGGAGACTGTACAGCTTTTGTGTTTACCTGGATGGAGTTGAAACACATTCTTAGTAAAGTAACTCAAGAATGGGGGGGAAGTACCCAGTGTACTCAATAGTAATATGAAACCAATATATAAACAACTGCATGCCCACATGGAAGACAGGGGATGGAAGCACAGAGGGAGGGGAGGAGGGCGGGCGATTGGTGGGATCTCAGCTAATGTGCACAATGTGAGGGTGCTCAGCACGCCCCCTGGTGGGCGGGATCTCAGCCAATGGGCATAATGTGAGGGTGCTCAGCACGCCCCCTGGGTGAAGGACTCAACTGCAACTTGAGTTGATTTGCCTTAGAAATGAAAACAATGAAACCTAAACATTTGTACCCTCCTATTAATCTGAAAATTTTTTTAAAGAGTGGAGCTTTGGAAAGCTTCATAAATTACCAATGTGAAACAGACATATATGTGAAAACTATACCAAGTCTGTAACTAAACATTGCTGCTTCTCCTTTTGTCTTGTTTGCTAAAGGACCACTAAATATATACTTTGGAATGATTCTGTTTCTTTTAAGAGCATATGCAGAATCACACGAACTCTGCTCTAAATCTGGTCTCTGCCACTTATTTGCTGTGTGAATTTGGACATTACTTAATACCCTGAATACCCTGTTTTCCCATCTGCAAAGATCAGAATAATAAGTTCTCCACATTACAGTGTTGTACAGAGACTCAAATCATATCATACCCATATGTAAGAATGTTTGGAACATAGATTGAGCCATAAAGAATGCAAAGACAGACATGAATGAATCCCTAGGAAAAAATAATGTAGTAGGTGAGATATCATTTGGGATTATTCTAAGGAATCTTATGAACATATATGAAATAATTATAGAAAATAGAGGCAGCCCACATGAACATTATAGAATAGTTATTCAAAGCAAGCCAAGCATCATCATGAGGTAGTTTGATCAGAGAAAATTTCTCCAATAAATTTGAGCCCCTGAAGGAAGTATAATTTCTCCATAAAACCAAAAATCATAATATACTATTGGCATTTGTAAGGCGTACATACCTCCAATGAATTTTTAAAATGCTTTACCCTACTCTCTGACACTTAGCAATGCAACTTATTCTTTAGAACACTTATCAAGATGTGACTGATATCCAGAAGGTCCTTCCCCTGAGCCTGTCACCATCTGCACAGAAACCAGAGGACCTCTCCAGGCTCTTCCAACCCCCGAGCAAAACAACCAGCTCCACCTTGATCTGTGCACTCAACACTCAGAACTACACTTAGCTTCCTTTTTCAAAAGTGCTCATGAAAAAAACATACATTGTGCAGTTTTATCTTTATCTGATATTTTTTTCTTCCCTATTAATGCACTTTAGGTTCTGTAAATAGTGCTTGTACCTACATGTTATGTCTACATGTCCACCACCAGCAATAAGATCTGGCAAATTCTTTGAATTAATTATCCATGCTCGGGTTTAATTTCTGTTTTAAAATATAATGCATTGAGTAAGAGGCTATTGGCATGTGAAAAATATTGCTTATGCTTGTTGCTAATTTTAAAAGAGAAAATGTTTTAAATTCAGACATCTTTGTATAATAGATATTCAAGCACATTTTAATTCACTCGCGAGAAGATTTTTAATTAAAGCAGAACATGCTACTTAGCATAAACCATTAACTTTGGAAATAGAAGTGCAGGCAGAATTCAAATTTACAAATTCATTCATTGATTAATTCTGCCAGGCACAGTATTAGACAGTAGGGATGTATAAAAAAAAAGACATCATTTGACCTTTAGGGAACTCAGTCTGCAGAAGAGAAATAGATTCTAAAAATTACAATGTTTTATATTATTTTAATATAAGCAGTTTTTTAAAGTTACAATGTAATAAGTCCTTTTACAGATTTTGCAGGTTGGATTTTTCCCATCTCTCCTTTTTCCTTCTGATACCTGGCACATAAGAGAAGATAACAGGAGATGGATGAAATTTTAACAAGACCATCCACAGAACATGCCTGAAATTTTGCAGATAGAATGTCACATAGTCCATAACACCGGGGACAAGGGACATACTGTCTCAGAACCAGTAAAAGAAACTGGAGAAAAAGAAGCTAGTAAAATACAGTAGAACTCTCAAAGAGCCAAAATATAAAATTTCAGGCAAAAGTCAAGGGGTGTTATGTGTGTTTTTCCTTGCACCTTGTAGGTGTGTGGATGGGCACCAGTTAAGTATGAACACACAAGCTCAGCCAGCTAATCTTAAGACCAGTGGGGGCATGAATTGCACTACTTCCTCCTCGTCTACATTGGAGTGACAACCTGGTGACCACACGGGAGAAATACAACTGTGTGATGGAAGAAAAGAACTATAATAATAGCCTTTGAGAGGATTGGAGCAGACTTCACTAAACAAATAATTCGAGGTGAGTTTTTAAGGATAAATAGGAATTATCAAGTTGATATTCCAAGCAGAGGAAATAAAACAGGGTTTATCAAGGTGTAGAGTTATGAAGAAAGCATGGTGTGTTAAGGCAACATGTAGGCAGTTTGGTACAGCCAGAGCATAGGTGCATAGCAATGGGGGGATGGCGGGAGTCAGAAATGGGCCTGGAAGTCCCATCAGAACATCTTCATCTAAAAGGTCCTGAGTATCTTCTTTAGGACATTACACTAGGGAACATTGGATTTACAAGAGAAAGGCCCTAACGTGAGCAGAATATAAAGTCTACACCATAGAAAAGTGTTGGCAAAAGGCTATTCACAGATCATCTGAGAGCCAGAAGGAGATGGCCACAGTCTTGGAGAGACATGTAGATTCTAATACGGGCAGCGTGCATCCAGGACCCCTCATGGAGACAAACAGTTCAGCGTTGAGAGTACGTGTGCCCTGCTGGCCTCGAGTACCAGATAGCCGTAGGAGCTGGACCCTTCGTCACCATTCATGAATGTGGCCCCTTTCCTGGGCAAGCAGCCAAGCCAGCTGCTCTTCCCCTTGGTTTTTAACAAGGAACTTTTGTTGACTCTCCCTGCACGCTGCCTGTGGACCACTCTGTAAATGTGAGATCCATCTGGGCCCAGGGGTTTGTTGAGCCGTGTCACAAATGACCATATGGCTACATCCTCTTCCAAAGGCACTGTCTTCTCATATGCTTCCCCCACCCCAGGCAGGGGTGCCTAACACCCCCAAACAACAAGGACAAGTAGAGGTGAAAACTACAACCAGCTCCTGAACTTGGCAGGACTGGACTGTGCTCTTGGTGAGAGCCTGAACTCAGATGCAGCAGGAAAGGACAAATGTGAGTACACTAAGGAAGTGATTGCTGAGTGGGATGGATTAACACGGGAAGAGGAAGCAAGGAAGAAATATAGGGTGGTTCTCAGATGTGCAATTTTGGTGATTAGACAGGTTTATGGAGAAAGACTCTGACTTCCATCTTGTTAAGGTCAAGGGGCTGGTATGCACTAAATCAAGTTTCCCAGTGCATCGTTGAACATACATATTTGGATCAAGATTAGAAGCAGAGCTTAGAGGAGAAAAAAATGTTTGTTGTCAGAAAGCAGATTGTCTCAGGCCAGGAATGGGGAGAACTGACTATAAAGGGAAAGCAAGGGACTTATTGGGGTGAATAAATGTTTTAAATCTTGATCGTGGTGGTAGATAGATATACATCTATATACATTTGAAAGAACTCACTGAATCTGAAATGGGTGCATTGTATTTTATGTATTTATAATGCAGTAAAGTTTATTTTTTAAATGTTTTAAGGCTGAACAGATGGCTCATGTTATCCTAGCACATTAGGAGTCTGAGGCAGGAGGATTGCTTGAGGCCAGGAGTTCAAGACCAGCCTAAGCAAGAGCAAAACCCCATTTCTACAAAAATAGAAAAACATAGGCAGGCGTGGTGGTACACATCTATAGTCCCAAATATTCGGAGGCTAAGGCAGGAGGATCTCTTGAGCTCAGGAGTTTAAGGTTGCAGTGAGCTATAATGATGCCACTGTGCTCTAGATCAAGAGAAAGAGTGAGAGTGTGTCTCAGAAAAACCAAACCAAAACAAGCAAACAAAAAAAAATGTCAAGTTATAAGTACATTAACAATAGTTGAAAATGTGAAATGGACAAGATAGATGAGAAAGGTGACAAGTGACATAGAGAATAGAGGCCAAGTGGAGGCTCACAGCTGTAATCTCAGCACTTTGGGATGTTGAAGAGAGTTTGAGAGCAGAGTCTGAGTAGCAAGACACTGTCTCTACAAAGAAGTCAAAAAATTAGCCAGGCATGTTACTGCATTCCTATAGTCCCAGCTACTCAAGAGGCTCACTTGAGCCCAGGAGCTCAAGGCTGCAGTGAGCTATGTTCTTACCACCGCAGTCCAGCGTGGAGAGGAGAGGCTAGAATTGTGCATTACAGCTGGCGGAGGAAACAAACAAGACCATGAGCCAGTGTTCAGCCATGATGGAATCGTGTCGTTTTAATGGTCTCCGGAGGCTGATGCATCTTCTCATTCCACTTCATTCTGCGTATGAAGGGACTGGGGCTGATACTGAGGCAAAATGCTTTGCTCAAGGTCAGAAAGGTTAGTAACGAAAGTAAACATAGATGTAAGCCAGGACTCCCAGGCCTGGGACGGTTTAGCCTTGAACTCTTCTGTCAGTAGGACTCCATTGTAAATGACATCTCATAGCACAAAGGGAAGCTCCATATGAGTCCCATTGAGACTGAGCCATAGGTCTTATTACTGTTCCGTGTAGTGTTCGTCAGACAGCCGTGTGACTCTACAAGCTTCCAAAGGGCCTCAGGAAGCAAAACCACCTTCCGAAGAAGAAGGGAGCTGCTCCCGCTGCCAGTGCTTGAGATTCTGGAGTCAGAAAGAAACGAGCTATGCCGCACAAAGCCTGAGAAATAAGGGGCCACTTTTTTGTCACACAAACACTTATAAAGCAGGGCTTTATTTTCACAGATCAGTGAATCTCTGCACTTTGCACAGACACTTTCTAACTAATCAAATAAATGAGCATGTTCCCATGACAGTGAAAATTAAGAAAGAGAGTGTGGAGAAAGTATTTAACAGCTCATCAAGCCAAGTATCGCATTGCAATTTTTATCTTATTTTCTGGAATAAAAAGAAAAATGAACTCACATAAGTGTATTTCCACTTATTATGAGAAAAAGAGACTAAAAGTTGACTTCATCAGTGAATCTCTAACAGATGGACCCAGCAACATTCAGGAGGTAGGACGCAGAGACAAATACAGTTGTCATGGTTTCTCCAAGATGCAGGAAATAAAGGGACAAGAATGGGCAGTGAAATCCCCCCCTGGGAAAAGCCACACGTTGCTTCTTTCTGAGTTGGATGATTGCCAAGCTCACTTTGAATGTTGGGAGTCAGCAGGAGATGGGAGAGTGGAGATACTGGCACTCCACCCCTGGCTGTTATCAAATTAGATTGCCCTGGGACCACACTGCCCTCCTCTATAGCAGACATCAAACAATTAATGACTACCTCAGATTAATCAATTATCCCTGCGGAAAGACAGGATATGTGTCAACAATGACAGAAGCTGTGCACAGCCTGAGACCCAGTTTTCTGCTTAATTGGGAAGCAGTAAGCACACATGAAGAGAATAGCATTTCAAAAGATTTGTAAATCCTGGTGGACATGTTCAGGTTTCCCAGTCCCTGGTGCCACTGTCCAGTCAAACTCCAAATTCATCTAAACCCAACTCCACCATATCCCAGTTAGTATGTGGAAATAGTACAATAGCTTGATATACAGCATTGTCAAATGTCTCCCCATAATTTGTCAGGGGAGTTGTTTGCAAAGGAGGGGATGGGGGGTGAGGAGGTCCCTTCACACACCTTTTTTGAGAGTAAAATTGAAGCCCAGTCCATGAACACTGTGCCTATGTGATGTCAAACAGGCAAATGTTGGAAAACTTTGGTTTGGCTGAACTCGCCTGTTTTGTCTGGAGATTCTGATCAAGTTGACACAGACGGAAAGTCTGTTCCAAGGTCATCCCAGAGGCTGCCAGCACTGAGATCACTGCTGAAACCCCGACCTTCGACAGCCGTCCTCCTCCTTGCTACCGCCCAAACAGATTCCTTCTTGTCCGCACAAGATTGGGGATTGTTTTCTCCTTGTTTTCCATGCCCTGCATAAATGACCTTCCATGGTGCCACTTCAGCAGAGGCCTGTGGGGATGTGAGGAATGTGGTTGTGCTGCTGAAACACCAGTTCTAAGGTCACTGGCGGTTCAGATCATGGCACTTGGGCCTGCTGCAGACAGAAGGAGGAAGGGTGGCTTCACCTTGGCTCAGTTTCATGTCCTCAGAAGCCAAGAAGTCACACAGCCATTTTTAGGTTGTTGAAATTTATCTCTCATGAGTCTGTCCCCAAAGCCCAATGCTTGCAACATCTTATTTCCTGTTTGGGGATTTCCTGAAACTGAAACTGAGACTTTGGACCTTGTAAAGAAATGCATAGAAAGGCTCTTTTTCTGGAACTACACTGCATGCCTCAGCTTCATCATACAAATCTGCTTCTCTGGATTAACACTATTTTTATACTTTTTCAGAAAGTGCATCCTTTTGCTCTTTTTCTTCATTACCCACACCCCTTGGCCCCCTGTTATTGTGATCCCTCTTTAACTTTTTGAAAATTTGAAAGCATCTTACTATAATATTAATAAGGTTTATTTAGGACATTAGTTTTTCAAAAGATGGAGCAGAATATGAATATTGGAGAGCCATGGGCTCTTTAGAGAAACAGAAACACTAGGAGATAGATATATACATACAAGGATATAGACAAAATTTATTATAGAAATTGGCTCATGTGATTATGGAGGACAGGAAGTCCCAGCACCTGCTATTTGCAAGCTAGAGAATAAGGACAGCAGGTGGTATAATTTCCTCCAAGTCCAAAGGCCTAAGAACCATTGAACCTGAGTGTGTAAGCCCTGGTCTGAGTCCAAAGAGAAGGACAGGAGGTGAGAGGGGAGTAATTCCCAGTCTGAATCCAAAGGCTCAAGAACCAGGAACACCAATATATGAAAGTAGGAAAAGGTGAATGTCCAAGTCCAAGAAAGAATTTGCACTTCCTTGGGCTTTTTGTTCAGGTCCCTGGTGGAATAGATGATGCTGTCCACATGGAGGAGGGTGATCTTCTTTACACAGTCTACTGATTAAAATGCTTATCTCTTCTGGAAACACTTTTACAGATCCATCCAGATATAACTTTTTGCCAGCTATCTGGGCATCCCTTAGCCCAGTCAAGTTAACACATAAAATTAAGGATATATAAAAAATAAATACACTATATAGATTCTCAAGTGGATCTTGGATTAGAAAGAAAAAAGAAATCACTATACTAATTCATCATTGGAGTGCTTGCAAAACAATAAACATCGACTGTGTTTTAAATAATGTTGTAGTGATGTTCAATTTTTTGAGTGTGATAATGGTATTTTTATTACTTAGAAGAATGCTACTATGGCCTGAGTATCTGTGTCCCCTTCCAAATTCATACTGAAACTCTAACCCCCAAGATGATAGTACTAGAAGGTGTGGCCTTTAGAAGGTGATTATGTCATGAGGATGAAACTCTCTCGAATGGGATTAGTGCCCTTATAAGACAGACCCCAGAGAGACCCTCACTCCTTCCACCATGTGAGATTACAGCTAAAACATGGCTATTTATGAATCAGGAAGCAGTCCATCACCAGACACCAAAGCTGCTGCCCCCTCAATCTTGGGTTTCCCAGCCTCCAGAACTGTGAGAAATAAGTTTCTGGGTGTATAAGCCACCCAGTCAGTGGTGGTTTTTTTATGCATCCTGAATGAACTACAACAAACACGTTTCATAGAAGAGGGAGGCGTGAAGGTATCTACAACTTACATTCAGATAGCAAAAAAATTAAAAGAAAAATTAAAAGAGATAAAGCAAATGTGGCAAAGTAGTATCAATTGGCAAATCTAACTGAAGAACATTTAGGTGTTAATTATAGTAGTCTTACATCTTTTCTGTAGCTCTAAATCTTTTTCAAAATTAGACGTTGTGGGAAAACGAGTCTGTAAAGTGAGAAGGAAGGATCCCCAGGTCTCAATAATTTTCCCTCCCAGAGCCCACAGTACGGCTGTTTTCAAATTTCTACTTCTTTGTATAGTTGGGTTTTGACTTTTTGTATTTAAGGTGACTTATGCAAGTGCTGTCCATTCCAAGTACAAAAAAACTACTCCCACCCTGCAGAACTAAGGAGGCCCCTGAGCCCTACACCACCACATGTAAAGGGATTGCTCAAGAGGTTCTTGCAGGGGCACCTCCCCCCAGATCATTTCCTCCCAGGAGAATTTGGGTCTCCTCTACCACTAGGGGCTATTGGCAAATCTTAAATAATAACCTCTTGCAATTAAAAAATAAAGTTCAAAATTTCACCCAACCATGGTTGAATGATTTGAGTTTTATTTTGTTTTGTATGATAAGAGAAAGAAAAAACAGAACCTACCTCAACTGATCCTTGTGACAATTAAGTACCATTATACATGATAGAATCTAGCACAGTGCCCAGCACAGGAGAGATTCCTTCATAACTATTAATAACCTTTCTCTTATCTGAGCCCACTCTCCTCAGAGACTGATTCTGAACTCTGCAGTGCTGAAACACCCTGTTCTCCCCGCCACCCTCTAGAGCTCACACATCCCAAGGTATGCCTATTGTCCTGGCTTAATCAATAGTGACCCCTTCACTCTTAAAGTGTCCCAGTGAGGATGAGAAATTAGAAGGTCACCCTGTCGATTGGCACAGTCTCTCCAGAAGAGGTATCCTATTAAAGGGTACAGGGAGCTGCTTCATCTTTCTGAATAAAGGCTACCAAGATGTGTTTTCAAAAGCAGTCCAAGAGCCGCTGCAAAAATATACAAACAAATCGGGGGGGAGATGCCATAGCAGACATGTTTTATTTTTACCGCAAGAAAGGGATGCAAGTGTTCCATCACCTGCAGGCCAACCTGCACACTTGAGGTGGGATGTTAGACCACCAAAACAGGAAGTAGAAAACATCTGTGATTAAACTTTCATACTTAAAGATGCGCAGATAAGGGACCCAAATTCTCACAGACTAGCAGGTTATTTTAATGGTGAAATGAGTCTTCTTATTAATAGTGTGAGAATTATATACATGATGACCGTATGCAGTTTATGGGACAAAACTCTTCACCTTTTTTGAGGCAGTGAGGCTAAGGAAATATTGACTCAGCCCAGCCTTTCTAGTTAAGGTGAACAGATGTCAGTTGGCCAGAACAGAACTGCTTGCACCTGTGGGCTCACCATAGTCACTTCCAGTCCCCAAGTCAGAGTTCTTATTTTTGCTGGAAATCACCCAATGTTGACAGTAGAAATGCCTCCTTTTCTGGGGAGCAGGAATAAACACTGGAGTAACAAATGAAAAGAACAGAGAATGGATTTGCTTCTGAACTTGCCAACTCACTTCAAAGATGAATTTTAGTACCTTTAACACAACTTTTTTTTTTTTTTTTTTTTTTTTTTTGAGACAGAGTCTCACCATGTAGCCCTTGGTAGAGTATTGTGTTGTCACAGCTCACAGCAACTTCAAACTCTTGGGCTGAAGCGATTCTCTTGCCTCAGTCTCCCAAGTAGCTGAGACTACAGGTGCCTGCCACAATGCCCCGCTATTTTCTTGTTCTAGTTGTCATTGTTGTTTAGTAGGCCGGGGCTGGGCTCAAACCTGCCAGCCTCAGTGCATGTGGCTGGTGCTTCAACCACTGTGCTACGGGCACCAAGCTACTTTAACACATCTTGTTAATTATATAGTCCATTGATTATACTCTATAAGTGGAGTCTCACATTTTATGTTTCAAATAGAGTGACTGGGATTCAAAAGATAAATTCTATCTCATGAGACTCCTACAAAATAAATAAAAACACATCCTCAGAGTGGTTTACATTTTGCTAAAGCATTTCAATCCTCCTTCTTTATTAGAATTAGAATGTAAGCTTTATGGTGGCCAACAGCTTGTCAGTTCCATTCACTCGACATTCTGAGTGACCCAAAATAATAATTTTCTTGATACAACTTTAAAATATTTTTCAAGTTCCTTACTACATTTTTTCTTGTTTCCAACTCAAAAGCCAAAAGGCTTCTTTTCCTTCATCAAAAGTTCTGATTATCTTTTATCACATTTCAATTTTCAAATAATAATTTTCACAACCTTTATTTATGAAATACTTTGACTAAAAAAAAATTAACTTTTAAAAATTGCTATTTCCAAGCCTGGTGCAGTGGCTCATGCCTGTAATCCTAGCACTCTGGGAGGCCAAGGCGGGTGGATAGCATGAGCTCATAAGTTCAAGACTAGCCTGAGTAAAAGTAAAACCCAGTCTCTACTAAAAATAGAAAAACTGAGGCAAGAGAATCGCTTGAGCCCAAGTTTTGGAGGTTGCTGTGAGACATGATGCCACAGAACTCTACCCAGGGCAATAGCTTGAGACTCCATCTAAATAAATAAATAATAAATAAATTTAAAAAATTGCTCTCTCCCGTACATAATACTATCTCTTTCTTTGAATCATAAAAACAAATGATAGCCCAAGAGTGTGACGTTGCTGTGAGCTGTGATGCCACAGCACTCTACCGAGGCCAGCATAGTGAGACTCCATCTCAAAAAATAATAATAATAAAATAAAAATAAAGATAAACTAAAAACATCCTTCCATGTCATCATCTCTGTTCTTGTTTGATGTCAAAAGTAACATTTGTTAATATTATCACCTATCTCATTAGGAAAGTCCTTAAGTGGGAAGTCATCATGCTCAATGTGGTGGACATTAGCTTTCCAAAATTTTAGTTTTCCCTCCCCCACTTCTTTTGGGAATTAAAACCTGCACCCCTATTGCAGTAGTTAGGAAGGGTGGGGGAGTATCCTTTGTTCTTTGTACCACAGGAGATGGCTCAAGGGAATTGATAAGGGTGGAGGTCACAAGATCATCTTAGCCAAAAATGGGATAAATCAGAACCATCAACTACAGTTCAACAGCAACATCTTGAAGCTGAAAACTTCCCCCTTTAAAAGACCTGTATTTCTGCTCAGAAGTAGGACATAGATACTTTAAGAGTCTGTTAACTTCCTCATTTGCTGGCAAATTAATGCACTTCTTTTTCCTTCTCCTCCAGAAACAAACAAATCAACAAAAAATGAATTTTCACTTGAAAGCTAATATCTTATCATTGGCAAAAAATTCTAACAGTTTCTTAAAGTGACATGCAATTTTCATTAACATATTTGATAAAAACAAAGACTGAATAAGCATAGTTGTCCAGGATTATTTTTGAAAAAATTGGCATTCCATGGAAAAAGAAGCTAGTTTGGCTGAAATTTCAACCACATAATTACTTTCACTTGAAACTCCTGTTACCATACAGGGTGGCCATAAAGTTAAATTGCACACAAACCTTATGGCCACCATGTATGTTGTTGTGTAGCAGAAATGCTTTCGATATACCCTCAATTGTGTCACACAGAATATTAAAAAAAATATATACAGAAAGGTTGAGATTTAACAAAAGTAATCATATTCACTGTTTCATTCAGTTCTTTTTTTTTTTTTTTTTTTTTTTTTTAGACAGATACTCAAGCTGTCACCCTGGACAGAGTGCTGTGGCATCACAGCTCACAGCAACCTCCGATTCCTGGCTTCAAGTGAGGCTCCTGCCTCCGCCTCCCAAGTAGCTGGGACTACTATAGGCGCCCGCCACAACACCCAGCCATTTTTTGGTTGCAGCCGTCATTGTTGTTTGGCGGGCCCGGGCTGGATTCGAACCCACCAGCTCAGGTGTACGTGGCTGGCGCCTTAGCCCATTGAGCCACAGGTGCCGAGCCATTCAGAACTTTCTTATGTAAAAACTGCCTTTCCCCACCCCATGAACAGATGCATCAGATGAGTTTACTCTGTACAGATAAGACCAACTTATGTTCATTCCAAAAACTCTTAAGATGATGCCCTGCCTCAAAACCATTAATATCACCCCTAACTACACAGATGGCCTTCAATTTTTGTAATTACTTAATCAGTGTTTCTTAATTACAGAGTTTGTGATAGTGAAATTTCAGATATTCACAATGGTCTGTTTGCTTGGGGTGGTTGTACAATCTTCTCTGGTGTGCTAAGTTGATTATGGCTTACATGGGAAATAAAATAAGAAATAAATTTCTGGCCAAATATTCAAAATGCCCTTGGAAGCAGCAATCAATGTCCAGTTCTGATTCATTTGAGAGGCTCCAGAAATGAGTGCTCATCTCACTGGGGAGGAAGATACAAAAAAGCCAGGGTAGATCTCAGTGAGGAAGCCCCAGGCAGACCCAGCTCTGTTGATCGTGACTGGTCATATCTTCATAGGCATACAGCCACACCTCTGAGTGACCACTGGCGTGGTTGTCAAGCCCAGTGATTTGAGATGACAATCCTTAAGTGTTGCTTCTGCCCCACCCTATATCTCTGTTCCCGATGAATCTCCTTAATGAGTGGGCCACTAAGGAGTTGCCAATTTAATGGGTTAAATCCCAGAATATTGATGTGGCCGCAGGCTGGCCACGAAGAGGTCAATACAACTTAGAAGCAAGCTCTGTGCATTATACTCCACATTCTTGTATCTACCTTATATAGACCGCAAGAGAGGGCTTATCTCCTGGGAGGATGGCTGGTCAGGGTCCTCTTCTCTTTCTTCTTTGATTGATCATCTTCAGTTAATGAGTAGCAGTGTCAGGACCCACCAACCTCATCTTTTTTCTCTCCTCTTTCTTGGCATAGGGACATTGAACAGGGTAGTACCAAGATTTGGAACTGGGAAATGCAAAGATGGTTAAAGATCCTACCCTACTCAGGTTTCAAGATTGAAACGTACGTTCAAATCCAGCTTTTAAGAATCATTCAAACGAAGTTAAATCAAGTATTCATGGCCATTACTGGGCTAATAAACTAAGAATCATTCTAGGCTAATAAACTAAGAATCATTCGAATGAAGCTAAGGTAGAACAGGTATGAAAGTCCTGAAACTTGAACTTTCTATTCTTCAAGAATGCAAGAATTTGTTGGCATATTGAATGAATTCTATGACTAATCCAACTACTGGCCACACTCCTGGTCTTAAGAAGGAAATGTCTTTTCAGCCTACGATCTTCACCAAATCTAAAAGTCCTCCTCCATGGCCTGTTTGCTTGTTGTAGAACTGAACTTTGCTTCTTT
>CAUYRH010159298.1:0-27777 GCA_963574655.1 Perodicticus potto | reverse complement strand
TTGTGCAGACTTCTTTTTATTTTGGTAGGTTACCTTTGAGATATGTATAATATATTTACAAAAATAGGATTACTGTATCAAGAGGTAAATGCATATGTAATTTCACTAGATAATACAAAATCCCCCCCATTAGGGACTTTTGTATATAGATTTTATTTTATTTAGCAACCTTGTTAAGTTCTCTTATTAGTTAAAATAATTTATTTGTGATTTCTTTTAAGTTTTCTACTTACACCATCGTATCACAGCAAATTGTGACACGCTAGCTCTTCCCTCCAAGTGTTTATGGCTTCCCTTTTGCTTGCTTGACTGCTTGGTTAGCACATCCAGCAAAGTGTGGCAGCGTCCAGTAACCACTTTTGTCCACTTCTTAGTTTGAAAGGAATGTTTTCAACATTTTGCCTCTAGGTTTGATGCTTGTTAAACATTTTTATAAACTGTTCTTTATTAGGTTGCAGAAGTTCCCACCTTTTAATAGTTTGCTAAGAGATGGATTTTATCATTACTAGATGTGGAGTTTTGTCTAATGCTTTTCTGTATCTGTTTAGACAATGGTATAATTTTTAATCCCTTCATCTGCTATTGTACTGAATTTCATAAAACACTTTTCTAATATTAAACTAACCTTTTATTCCCAGGATTAGAGATTGCTTGGTCACGATGTTTTCCCCTTTTATATACCACTGCATTTCATTTGTTTTATGGAGGATTTTTGTATCTGTGTTCATGACTGAGGTTGACCTACATACAGTTTTACTTCCTCGGGTTGTTACTGTCAGATCTTTCTGTCAAAGTCATGCCCACCTCACAAAGGGAATGGAGATTTTGTTCCTCTTTTTATATGATTTGGTAGGATTAAAATGATTGAAATGATTTCTTCCCGAATATTGAAATGATTTCTTTCTGAATATTTGGTGAAACTGTTGGTGAAGCTGATTTGGATTAGTGTTTTCTTCGAAGGAAGATTTTTCAACTACTTATTCAATTTTCTTAATCATTTTAAGATTGTTATTCGCTATTTCTTTTTGATAAATTGTATTTTTAATGAAATTTCTCCAATTCATAAAAATTTTTACTGTTAATTACATTTTCTTTTCTTTTTCTATCTTTTTTTGTTTTTGAGATGGAGTCTCACTCTGTCGCCTGGGTAGAATGCTGTGGTGTCATAGCTCATAACAACTTCAAACTCCTGGGCTTAAGCAATCCTCTTGCCTCAGCCTCCCCAATAGCTGGAACTACAGGCCCCCATCATAACGCCTGGCTAATTTTTCTATTTTTAGTAGAGATGCATCTTGCTCTTACTCAAGCTGGTCCCGAACTCCTGAGGTCAAGGGATCCTCCTGCCTCAGGCTCCCAGAGTGTTCAGATTATAGGCACGAGCCATCATGCCCAGCCAATATTTTCTCATTTTTTTGTCTTAGCAGCATTTGTCGTATTCCCCTTTTCTTTTTAAACATAATTCATTAGAGCTTTCTTCCTCTTAATAAATCTCAATAGAGCTTTTCTATTCTAACTTTTGGTTTTATGGATCCTTTTTAAGGCACATTTGTTTGTTGTTGTTGTTTATTTTGGGTATTCATTGAGGGTACAAGAAACCAGGTTACACTGACTGCCTTTGTCAAGTAAACTTCCTCTTACAATTGTGCCTTGCCCCTAAAAGGTGTATCACACACCAAAAAGGCACATTTGGGTTTTTTTGTTTATTGTTTTTGGATTTTTTTTTTTGAGACAGAGTCTCATTCTGTCACCCTCAGTAGAGTGTGATGTCATCATAGCATAGCTCACAACAGCTTCAAACATCCTGCACTTAGAGCAGTTCTTTTGCCTCACCCTCCCAGTAGCTGAGACTACAGGTACCTGCCACAATGCCCAGCAATTTTTTTTTTGAGATGGGAGGTTTCACTCTTGATCAGGCAGGTCTCAAACCTGCCTCGGCCTCCCAGAGTGCTGGGATTATAGGCGTGAGCCACCACTCTCTGCCAAGTTTGTTTTTTTTTATTCACTTCTGTCTACTATATCTTTTCTTCTTTCTTCTCTGTATGGATTTATTCTGCTGTGTTCTTTTCTCAAAGTTAGTTTAGATGCTTGTTGCATTATTCCAGGGACTTTCTTTTTCCCTAATATTAATACTTAAACTAGTGGGAAGCAGTGGCTCACGCCTGTAACCCCAGCAATTTGGGAGGCAGAAGCAGGAGAATAGCTTGAGCCCAAGAGTTCAAGGATATGATGACCTACAATTAGGCCACTCCAATTCGGCCTGTGAAACAGAGCAAGGCCTACCTCTAAAAACAGAAAGAGGCTTGGCACCTGTATCACAGTGGTTACAATGCCAGCCACATGCACCAAGTCTGGCAGGTTCTAGCCTGGCCTGAGCCAGCTAAACATTGACAACTCCAACAAGAAAATAGACAGGTGTTGTGGCGGGCACCTATAGTTCCAGCTACTTGGGAGGCTAAGGCAAGAGAATCACTTAAGCCCAAGAGTTGGAGGTTGTTGTGAACTGTGACTCCATGGCACTCTACCCGGGGTGACATAGTGAGACTCTGTCTCAAAAAAAAGAAAAGCAAAGAAAGAAAGAAAACTTATACTAATAGAGTACTGCTGTTTTGGTTGTCCTACAAGTTTGATACATTGTCTTCACCCTCTTTTAGGTCTAAATATTTTCTCTTTTCCATTATAATATTTTCTTGTATCAATGAGTGGTTTAGAAGTCTAGCTTTGATACGAAAACATCATGTTGTATGCTATAAGTGTACAATTTTTATTTGTCAAATTAAAATAAACATGATTTTTTAAAGAAGCCTTTTTAAATGTCTAAATGCCTGGTTTTCTCTAGGTTTTTCTTGTTGTTTTTCATGTTCTATAACATCATTGTATTGTGGTCAAAGAAGGTCTTCCTATAAGACGCTTTATAATGCAGGAGGTGATCAGTTTTCATAGCTCTCCTATGTGTCCTTGACAGAGATGTGTTTTTTCTAATTTTGAGGTATAATGCTCCCTCCCCATCTCTCTCAGCAAGGTTGTTAACCCTGCTAAATATGCTATTCAGGCTTCTCTACACTTGTTTACATTCATTTGCTTGATTTATCAATTACAGTTTATCAACTGCAATAATCTACAGAGAGATTTTCTTTTTTTGCAGTTTTTTGGCCAGGGCTGGGTTTGAACCCGCCACCTCCGGTATATAGGGCTGGTGTCCTACTCCTTTGAGCCACAGACACCACCCTACAGAGAGATTTTTAAATCTACCATTATTAAGACATTTTAAAAATATTTCTTCTTTCAAATACAGCAATTCTTGGTTTATGAATTTTAGCATTAAATACATGTTAAAGATTCAATATTATGAATTGAAGTGTTTATTGTTATCTTTTTCTCAAGTAAAATCTCCACAAACTTATTTTCTTTAAAGTCTTTTTGTTAGGTTTTGGAGGTTAATATTCACCAAGTCTCTGAAAATTTTTTCCATTCATTGACATTCGGTAAATTAAGATCCTTTTATTTCCGGTCACAGCATATGCAGAGAATTCTTTTAACCCAGCATAACACCCTATGCTTCTTTTTTTTTTGAGACAGAGCCTCAAGCTGTCACCCTGGGGCTCCCAGAGTGCCGGGATTACAGGTATGAGCCACTTTTTGTCCACTTTTATCCTATTTGTTTTCTTCCTCTTTTTTTTTTTTTTTTTAACCTTCTTTTGTATTATTGAGGGTTTTCTCCTCTCAATCAACACCCGTGTTCCATTTTTTCTCTCTACTTTGTTTGGAAATCACATTTTCATTCTTTTTAAGAACTCTGTGGCAAAGTTGTTTCATAGTTTATTCAACCAGTTGCCTATTTACTGATGAACATATGGGCTATTTTCACCCTTTTGCTATTATTTATATGACTGCAATAAATAGGGTTTTGTTGGTTCTATTGTTTTTAGAGTAGTTTTTAGTCTCATAGTAGCTACCCTAGATCTTGGAGTATATATATTTAGTTTATGGTGCCTGCATTGGCAGCACATATACTAGAATATATTTAGCTGGTAAAAACTAAAATTATACTCACTTGAGGTGTAAACCTCTTCTTAAAGAGTAAAAGAACTTAGAAAATTCTTCCACTCAACATTCTATGCTATCTAGAATTTTAATACTAGACTGTTTAGACCTATCAATTAGATATTATTAATATTACTTTGTATTATAAATGTACATCTATATCTATCTACATATTTATCAATTTATTATCTTACAATTCTTTCTTGTATGACAGTTCTTCCATCTGCTATCATTTTGGAATTTATTGAATTTCTTGGATCTGAAAATTGGTGTATTTCCATAATTCTGGAAAACTTTTTATCCATAAATATGGTCCATTCTTCCCAACTCCAGCTGGTACATTGTTAAAACTTACCATTTTACTTCTCTGTTTCCTATCTCCTCTTTCATGCTTTGCTTCCCTTTGGTGTCTAAATTGCATTCTGAAAAATATTTCTGACCTGTCTTCAAGTTCACTAAATTTCTCTTTAGCCATATCTAATCTGCTGGTTAATCCATCCACTCAGTTTTTATTTTCTTTATTGCTTTTTACTTTTAGCAGTTCTATTTGTTTTTTAAATATTTTCAAAGTCATTTTGCATAATCTATTGGTCCTAGCCCATATTTCTGTTCATTCTGCTTATTCTCACACATAGTACCTTATTCCATTGCAGGTTTTGTGATTTGTGTGGTGAATGGCTTATTTCCCCAGATCATTATTTATGGAAATTCATTTTTTAATTTTTATTTTTTTTCATTTGAATTAATCTGAGGGTACAATTTTTACGTTACATTGTTCTCCCTTCCAGGGTAAAGTTCCGTTTGTAGAAGATCTCACCCTGGGGGCGAGTTATAAACCCTCACAATGTGCATATTAGGTGAGATCCCACCTCATGCCCTCTCTCTTTCTGTCATATGTTCTTCCCTCATCCTGCTTCCCTCTACCCCCAAACTGGACTACAATAGTGTTTTATTGTTATTATGGACATGTAATTGTTTATATATTGATTTCATATTAGTATGGAGTACGTTGGATATTTATTTTTCCATTCTTACGATACTTTACTAACATGAATGTATTTTAACTCCATCCAGTTACATGCCAAAGATGTAAAGTCTCCGTCTTTTTAATGGCTGAATAATATTCCATGGCATACATATATCACAATTTGTTCATCCATTCATGGGTTGATGGACACTTAGCTTGCTTCCACGACTTGGTAATTATGAATTGAGCCACAATAAACATTCTAGTGCAAATGTCTTTGTGGTAACAATGTCTTTTTTTTCTTTTGGGTAGATACCTAGTAATGGGATTGCAGGGTCAAATGGAAGGTCGACATTTACATCTTTGAGGATTCTGCATACTTCTCTCCAAAGAGGCTATATTAGTTGGCAATCCCACCAGCTGTGTAGAAGTGTTCCCTTCTCTCCACATCCATACCAGCATCTGCTGTTTTGGGACTTTGTGATGTGGGCTAATCTTGTTGGGGTTAGGTGATATCTTAGAGTGGTTTTGATTTTGCATTTCTCTGATGATTAAAGACAATGAGCATTTTTTCGGGTGTTTCTTGGCCATTTATCTGTCATCATCAAAGAAGTTTCTGTTCAAATCTCTTGCCCACATATAGAGAGAGTTGTTTGCACTTTTCTTATTGTTTAATTTGAGTTCTCTGTGGATTATAGTTATCAGGCCTTTGTCAGATTCATAACATGCCAAAATCTTCTCCCATTTTGAGGGCTGTCTGTTTGCTCTGTTTATGGTGCTCTTAGCTGTGCAGAAGCTTTTTAGCTTGACTGATTCTAGTTATTTACTTTTGGTGTTGCTGCAATTGCTAGTTGCAATTGCAACTTCCTCATAAAGTTTCTTCCCAGGCCAATATCTTCAAGTGTTTTCCTCACACTCTCTTCTAGAATTTTTATTGTTTTGTGTCTTTTTTTTCTTTTCTTAATTTGAGACAGATTCTCACTATGTCACCCTTGGTAGAGTGCTGTGGCATCACAGCTCACAGCAACCTCACACTCCTGGGCTCAAGTGATCCTCTTGCCTCAGCCTCCCAAGTAGCTGGGACTACAGGTGCCTGCCACAATGCCCAGCTATTTTTTGGTTGCAATTGTCATTGTTGTTTAGCAGGCCTGGGCCAGGCTCAAATCCCCCAGCCTCGGTGTATGTGGCTGGCACCCTACTCACTGAGCTATGGGTGCCAAGCTTGTTTTGTGTCTTAAATTCAAATCTTTTATCCAGTGAGAATCAATTTTTGTTAATGATGAGAGGTGCAGGTCCAGTTTCAGTCTTCTGCATGTGGATATCCTATTTGTGAAAATTCTTTGAGGCTGGATTTACATTTGCTTTTCACAGTATCTTAAAGTTGCTACCAACTGTTACAACTCGTACAACTCTGAATAAAATTATCTACTTGTGGTTTTTGATGGGTGCAGATTTCATGGGAATTTGGACTGAAAACTCATGTATCTTACTTATATAATTTCTTTTTTTGTAGAGACAGAGTCCCACTTTATCGCCCTCAGTAGAGTCACACAGCTCACAGCGACTTCCAACTCCTGGGCTTAAGGCGATTCTCTTGCCTCAGCCTCCCGAGTAGTTGGGACTACAGGTGCCTGCACAATGCTTGGCTATTTTTTGTTGAGTTTAGCTGGGGCTGGGTTTGAACCCACCACCCTTGGTATATGGGGCCAGTGCCCTACCAACTGAACCACAGGCACTGCCCTATTTATATAATTTGTTAGGGGACTGTTTCTTCTTTTCCCTGTACCAAATCTAGGCAGGTGAATTTCTTGGCTTTACTTTCTGCATATAGGGTTTATTTCTAGTTTACCACAACACTTAAATTGTAGCCCTTTGAAGTCCCAGGCTTATGTGGGTATGTTGTATAACATTCCTCACCAGGGTGGTCCCCATGATTTTAATTCTGCCTCTCACACACAGGTGCTCCTCAGAGCAAAACCTCAAGTATTCTAGTGTTCAGCAAGAGCCTTCAAGATGAAAGCCAGCTTTGTGCTTGCCTAACTTCCAAAGTTCCTGATTGTGCATTGTTTTGTATCTCTGTATTGTTGTTATTGTTGTTCCCTTGGTACCTTCTAGCAATAAGTTTTATTTTATTTTATTTTATTTTTTTGACACAGAGCCTCAAGCTATCACCTTGGGTAGAGTGCCATGGCATCACAGCTCACAGCAATCTCCAACTCCTGGGCTCAAGCAAGTCTCTTGCCTCTGCCTCCCAAGTAACTGACTACAGGCACCCGCCATAACGCCTGGCTATTTTTTGGTTGCAGCCGTCATTGTTGCTTGGTGGGCCTGGGCTGGATTCAAACCTGCCAGCTCAGGGGTATGTGGCTGGCGCCTTAGCCGCTTGAGCCACAGGCGCTGAGCCTAGCAATAAATTTTAAAGAAAAAAATTGATATTTATTCAACAGTAGGGTTTAGGGGCCACATTTGACCTTCTGGGTCCTTGGGTGTGGCCTTTGGACTCAATCCAAATTGTGAAGATTGGATTTGCTCCAGGGGCTGCATTAGAGGATCCGGAGGGCCTTGTGTGGCCTTGAGGCTGCAGGTTCTCCACCCCTGCTAGTTATTTCAACCAGAAGGGTTATTCAGGGCACCTAATCTGCCTTCCTGACAGAAACAGGAGTTTAGGTTTTGATTTTGACAGATGCTCTTTAGTGACTCAATAACTAAACCCAACAACCCTATAATGGTCTGTAGAAAACCACTCACATTTCACCTCTCCTCCATGATGGGTCCCTTAGATGAAAACCAAAATAGTAAATTGACACTCTGTCACAAATTACTAGTGGTAGTGTTTCTGTTATGTTACCTGTCACAAGTGAAGAATATATTTTTCTAAGTGATTCTCTTGAGGAAGGTTATTCCTCAGGGTGATTCTCTTGTATGAAGGTTAAGATAACCAGATAAAACTGCTCCAGCTCAAAGTTGAACTTTTTAGGACCATTTTGAAATATTCCAAAGAGAATAATATCCAGGTCAGTAATGAGTCCTCAGAGCAACACTGAAGCTGCCAAGAATAGTTCAGAGCATTTTGAGTCCTGCAATTACCCTCTCTCCTGAGACTCAGTATCGCAGCTGTTCACAACTGGGAGAACACGATTTATTCAGTCCTCAAAATTATGAGAACCAAAATGGATCAAGCTCATTTGAAATGCAGATGTGACTGCACTCTGATTACAATTGCCCCAGTGACTTCCCTGGGAAAGCACAAGCCATCAAATGGAGATTAGAAAGGTCTGGGCTACAACAGCAATGAAATATTTTGGTCTTAGATTGAAGTGACATTTGAAGTACACACAAAGAAAAGGGGAAAACGGCTTGGGGCAGACTTGGTTGACATTATATTTTTTTTCTTCCCTTGGATAAATTATGTAGCTTGGGACTCCATGAAGGTCCATTCCCTACTACAGACTGAGGAGAAAGAAGGGCAAAGCTAGTGATCCTGCAGACAGAGGATCTAGTTCAAAAGACTAAAGGAAGCTGATGAATGTTTCTGAAGGCCTAAGGCACAAAATTAGCTTTGATTCATGGAAAATGGTATTTGCTTAGGTGACAAAGCTACATCTCTTTTGGGGACACAGGATCTATTTAATGTGATGCCAAAGACACACGGGGCTCACTATCTCCCCTAAAGACGTCCGCACACACGCTGCACTGCGTCTCACACGGTACTGTCCTCTGAGACCCTCTCAAACCTGCAGAGCACAACTATTGACACGTGTGCAGCAGGCTGTTTACAGCACTTTTCCCTGGGCCCTTTCATAGCATAGTGGAGAGACTGAGCCCAACTTGTTGGGGTATGAATTTTTGTCTCACCTACCAGCTATGACATCTTAGTTAAATTATCACTTAATTTCTTTCCCTGTGAATTCACTCTTCTGCATAATGACCATGATGATACCTACATCACTGAGATGTCAAAGACTGAAAAATAAAAATTATTCCGAAATGTGAAAGGAAAGGAAATAGAGTCCAGGTTCTGTGTGGCCCAGGTCTTCCTTTATTCCACCTGGGTTTGGGTTAAGGAAGTCAGCACTCAGGTGAAGGTGGGTGGGGATTTTAGAAGGTCGGAAGGGTGGGGGTTGGTACATTCCCTCTTTCCTGGGCGGGACATTCTTTTTGGGCGGGTCTGTTCTATTTGGGCAGGTCCCTCCACTTGACTCTATCAGTCTCAAGAGGTCACAAGGCAGAATGTGTGTGACAGTAAAGCCTATACAAATGTGGGGTGAAATTATTACTATCCATAAAATGAAATACTTTCTATCTATCCACCTGTCTGTTCATCCATCTATCATCTAATCTCTTGGCTGAGTGAATTTGAGAAGTGGAGAACAGCATAAAGAACATGAGAAATCTCATGCCTGGAATGTACCCCTCTTCTTCTTTCACTCTTGATCCTAGAGAAGAGTCCTTCTTGCAAGTTACAACGCCCAAGGCAATAGTGTTAATGTCTTGCTCTGCTGAAGTAACTCATTCTGGGATGGATGATGCCATAGGGTCTCAAAGGAGAAACTCATTTAGTTTCAAATAAACCTCTACTTTTAGGTTCCCCCTGTCAATGGAAAAGAACTCAAACTCTGTAAACACTAGTTCAAAGAGGTTTATTCTGAAAGAGCTAAGGAAATTTTGCCCCCAAATATGACCACTTAACATAAAGAATACTTTGAATTAAAGGCCAGTCAAGATCAGAAAGCACTGGGAGGGGCTTTCCTTCTATCTGCATAAAATCAGACTGACCTGATCAGGGTACTAAAGTGGGCAGCTGAATTCCTTTCCTCCCTCTGAATGCTAGGAGACCCAATCATTTAAATGTGGCCCTATCATTTAAAGCACAAAACCTGTCTCTCAGGCTAATTTATAAGTCAATCTGTTTCCCCCATCTATTCATCCTCCCTAGCAACCACTTGCTGCACACAATTCTACCTCCACATAAAGGTGTCTGACCAACATTGAGACAAAGGGTAATCATTTTTGTGGTTCCCCCCATGTGCATGGTATTTGGAAATAAACCTTTCTTTTATTATCTGCCGTAACTGTAAATTGATCTTTCGACAAACTTTCAGGGGAAAAGGCCAAGTTTTGCTGTGATCCTTCTGATTCTGATCTGAGTATGTGCAAGCTTGGCCTGGAGAGCCACCCCTGGGAGGACCTTTAGCAAGCAGTCCTGCCCTGGTGGGGTACAGTTTGGCTTTATGCATTTCAGGGAGATGGGAATTAGAGGTAAAGTCATAAATCAATTCGTGGAAGGTGTACATTGGTTTGGCCTAAGAAGGTGTGACATCTAAAAGCAGGGTGAATTAGAGGTTATAAGTGGATTTTAACATTCTTTGATTTGTAATTGGTTAGAGAAATGAAACTTTGTCTAAAAACTTAGAATGTTTTAAGTTAAGGAATCTGTTATTCAGAGATAAGTCACTGATCATGTTCTGAAATGCAAGTGATCTCTTAGGTAAATGGACGACCTGCAGGTATGGTTTCAGCTTGTCTTGCAGTCTTAGGCCTGTTAATGAGTCACAAAGGACAGCTCAGAGAAGGGAGAGGACATGATGAGGCCTGTCTGACCTGCTCTCCCTTTTCTTTTCTTTTTTTAAGACAAAGTCTCACTATGTTGCCCTGTGTAGAGTGCTGTGCTAGCTATCACAGCTCACAGCAACGTCCAACTCTTGGGCTTAAGCAATTCTCTTGTGTAGAAGAATGAACACCATGCTTATAAGAATAGTCACCAGTTCTTGAGGGAAACACTGAGAGCAGGATAGTCTCCTGGCAGGCCCAAAGATGTTTTGCAGCTGGAGGACAAGCCCTCAAGTAACTCAGCGCTCTAGGAATGAGATGAAGTAAGCGGGTGTTGGACCTTGAACATTTGCGATGCTTCAGTATGTGGTCCTTGTCCATGGCTTTCTCCACAACTGTGTATCATCTCAATAAATTGCCCCTGCAGAGGTTGTTCAGGGCTCTCCTGCCTCTGGTGAGCCTCACCTCTTGTGAGCTTGTACTTTCAATCCATGTACTGGCTGTTACCGATGACATAGAGGCTCCAACACTCTTGCCTTAGTCTCCCAAGTAGCCAGCACTACAGGCGCCCACCACAATGCCCGGCTATATTTTTGTTGTTGTTGTCATTGTTGTTTAGCAGGCCCTGGCTGGGTTTGAACCCACTAGCTCTGGTGCATGTGGCCAGTGCCCTAACCATTTAGCTATGGGTGCCAAGCCTGACCTGCTTTCTCTTAGCCAGCAACTCAGCTTTAGGGTATTCCTAGAGTGTCTTTGGTCCACAAGGGGTCCACTCAGTCAGCTAGAGGGGTTTAAGATTTTATTTTAGTTCACACTCTATTCAAAATTTAGTGCAGAGTGGCGCCTGTGGCTCAAAGGAGTAGGGCGCTGGCCCCATATACTGGAGGTGGTGGGTTCAAACCTGGCCTTGGCCAAAAACTGCAAAAAAAAAAAAATTAGTGCAATTTTTGGGAGGATAGCAGGGATGATGATCAGAGAACTTCATGGATGGGAAATACCACAGGACCAGAGCTTTGCCTAAGAAAAGCCTGAACTAGCCTATTTACGCACTGCCTCCCCCCACAGTCAGGGAGCACACCTTACGGGTTGGGGCCTCTGGTCTTGATCCTCCGTGTCTGACCCAGGTGACCCCAACACGTGCTCACACGACAAGGGACTGTGGGTGGGTGCCCTTGATTGTGGCAGTCCAGTTTTCCTGGTAACTTTCTTACTGTGCTGTGGAAAGGAACTCAGGGAATTTCACCTCAAAATATGACTCCTTTGTATAAACAGTATTTTGTGTTAAAGCCCTTTAGATATTAACAGCCTTGGAAGGAGCTTTCCCACTTTCTCCATAGAAAACCAGACCCATCAAAAAGAACAATCAACTTCCCTTCCCCTTTGTGTTATCTCAAGATATTACAGGAAAGCCAATCAAGATGCATCCAGACGAAGCCCAAATAATAGTAAATGTAATACCTCTCAGGCTAATTTAATTTCCAAAGAGGATCATTTACAGCTCCATCTGTTTCCATTCCTTCTCCTAAGTATCTATCCATCCTTCCTGTAACCATTTATTGCCCCTATACTGAATTATCTATATTCCTTTTTTCCCTCGCCCCTTTTCTTTTGAGACAGAGTCTTACTCTGTCACCCTGGGTAGAGTGCAGTGGCTTCAGTATAGTTCACAGCAACCTCACACTCCTGGGTTCAAGTGATCCTCTTGCTTCAGCCTCCCAAGTAGCTGAGACTAAAGAGCCTACTAGCCCGGCTGGGCTAGTTTTTCTATAGCTCAAGGGGTCCACCCACTTCTGCCTCCCAGGGTACTGGGATTACAGGCGTGAGCCATGTCACCTGGTCTTCCCCATCGTTCTAAAATGAGGGTATGTAAATATTAAACCTCATTGAGATATTGGGTAATTACTTAATCACTCTATTAGTCTGTCTGTGTACAAGATGAATAAATGTCTTTCTCTTATACATCTGCCTTATTGTGAGTCGATCTTTCAGCAAAAGTTCAATGTGAAGGGAGATTTCTCCTTACCATATGTGAGTGTGCAGGATGTATGGCGTTAATGTATGAACTATCATGACTTACAGTGTAACAGCTTATCGACTTTTGAAGATACTGGTTTTTGATATCTTCTTAGGGAAAGTTTGCCTGTACATTTTCTGGATTTAACTTTTTCTGGATCAATTTTATGGAAAGTCACTGGATTAACTGTTTAGAAAAGAACAAAAATTATAAGGCACAGGCATTAAGAATTATGTGTGAATTGTTCATGATATTCAATGCGACCTTCAATGCAACCAAAATAATCTCAATTATGAACGAAAAGAAAAAAGCCTGGACAGACACCTCAACAAAGAAGATGTACAAATGATAAAAAGCACATGAAGAGATGATCAATGTCATACATCATTAGAGAACTGCAAATCAAGAAGACAAAAGATACCACTACACAGATTCTAGGGGCCAAAATCCAGTGCCAAAGGCTTATGAGGACATGGGGCAAGCAGCACATTCCCCACTGCTGGGGACGCAGAGTGCGGCAGTCTCTTTGGGAGGCAGTTTGGTGGTTTCCTACAAAACTAAGTGTAGTTTCCGTCACTCCTAAATGTTTACCCAATGGAGTTGAAAACTTACGTCCGCGTGGAAACCTGCACGTGAATGTTTACAGCAACCTTTTTATAATCACTAAAAACTGGAAGCAACTAAGACGTCCTCCAGAAACAGTGTGTAGATGATGGCACACTTACACAATGCCCTGTCACTCCACAGTACTAGGAAGAGTGACCATCAGCAACACGATGATGAAACGCAGTGTGGCACTTCAGTGGGGTCCTGAAGACAAAAAACGTTAGAGGAAAATTTTAAAAAACTGTGGACTTCAGTTAATAACATATCAGTATCAGTTCATCAGCTGTAAAAATTTAGCCAAATCAATGCAATAGCTTTTTTAGCTCACTGATTTCTAATTCAAGAGTGTTATTTAAAAATTAATTTCATTTGAAATGTAATACCTGGCTCGGTGCCTGTAGCTCAGGTGGCTAAGGCGCCAGCCAAATACACCAGAGCTGGCGGGTTCAAATCCAGCCCGGGCCTGCCAAACAACAATGATGGCTGTAACGAAAAATAGCCGGGTGTTGTGGTGGGCACTTGTAGTCCCAGCTACTTGGGAGGCTGAGGCAAGAGACTCGCTTGAGCCCAGGAGTTGGAAGTTGCTGTGAGCTGTGACGTCACAGCACTCTACCCAGGGCAACAGCTTGAGGCTCTGTCTCAAAAAATAAAAAAAATAAAAAGTAATACCTGATTCTCTCTGATACTCCTTTTGCCCCCAGTGTTCAGAAACTTCTTTCTGCTCAGTCTCCTGCTTCCCATAGCATTCTAGCTACTTGAGGAGGCTCAGTGCGAATCTGTGCCCTCTTTTTCCTTCTCTTTTTTCTCCTTCTTTACCAAGATAATAGTTGGGAAAATTAATTGTGTAATCAGGGTCTTACCTGGAGTTGTCATGTTACAGAAGAATTCTCGTGGAACCAGGGATGATGAAGCACATTAGGGAACACAAGTTGACTTTACCTGGGGTGCCAATCAGTGCCTAGAAAGCTCTCCCAGGAAAACGGGCTGGTTCCTGGTTCACAGACGGAGAGGCAGGCCCGACCCCAGCCAGTTTGATAGGACTGCAGGGGAACCTGTGGGAGAGGCCTTCTAAAGCTCTATTTCCTAGCCTTAGGATAGTAAATAATAGAAGACTTTAAAAATTTGAGATTTCTTATGAAAACTCAGGACAGGCATTAATTTTGCAGCATTAGTACTATTCAATAATGTAATGTTTTAAGCAGGCAAAGCAAACTCAAGGAGGCCTCTGTGGCTAAGTAACACTTTTGCTTCCTATGGAAACAGTCTAAGGAAGCCAGCTTTTCCTTGTGACGAGGAATACTCCTTTTAGAGATTACTGTAATCACATGTGGGGAAGGGCCAAGAGGAGACATCCAGGACAGATCGGGAATGATTTGAAACAAAGGGAAAAATTGGTGTCCTCATTGTTTTGAGCTAATTCACACATTATAAGCACTTTAGCTGACATCAATGCAAATGGCTCTTGACTACAAGCCTGAAAATGAACTTTGTCTGATGGTGGTGATTGATGTCTTCACCACCTGGAAAGAAGCCCCGTTGTGCTTCTATTAAGCAAATTCGTGTTAAGGTTGCTGATTGCCTGTGTGTGTGTGCTCTTAGGATTTTCTCTTTAATTGGTTGTAACCTGTTATTGTTTTTCAGATTCAATAGTGAGCAAAATGAATGCTTTGGCACGTTTGCATTTTATGTTCGTATGAGAGTCATCTTTTTACCCTTTAAAACAGTTGTGGCATCTGTCCCTGGTGATAAACATTTCAAGGTGAATGAATGTTTCTCAGAATGTGGATTTATTTTGTGAAACAGCAGAAAGAGTGCTCATCATAGAATCAGGAGGCCACAGGTCTTCTAATCTGGGGAGCCTTGGATGAATCATGATCTCGTCTGTCTAGTGAAAGCTCCAAGTCAGGCGATTCCCAAGTAGCAAGTAGGCACACCTTCCATTGGCGTTCATGTCCAGATAAGGTATTTAGGGTGAGTAGTCAATATCCGAGGTCCTCTCCATCTTTCTTACTGGAAACCGCCACACTTCCTCAGCTATCCTTGAGCTTCCCCACAAGTGCTAAGTTCCAGGCATCCATCTAGCTTGATTTCTGGCCTGGCTTTAACAAACGAGGGGTTGTGCACACAGTAGGCTCCATCTACACTTCCTATACCAGGTCATCCTGGGGAGCAGGGGGCTGGTCACAGAGCAGTGCTTCCTTGTTACCTGGCTAATCATTCTACACCTTTACAGAGAGTGGCTTGCATCAGCCAATTAGGTGACCTCCGCAGTGCAATAAACTTTATTTTTGATCAGCAAACATATTAACCCCTACTGATCTCAGCTGCTGTTTTTCTTTCCCCCAAACATTTTTAACTTTTTAAAGAGTTGTGGTAAAAATACATAACATAAAATTTTCAGGTAAAGCATTTTGTTAGGTGTACAGTTAGGTGATGTAAAGTACATTCACATTGCTATGCACCATCACTACCATTAATCTCCAGAACTTTCTCATTTTCCCGAACTGAAACTCTGCACTCATTAAACACTAACTCCCCACCACCATTTCCACCCCCAGACCTTGGCAACCACCATTCTTCTTTATGTCTTTGTGAATTTGACTACTCTGGGAACCTCAGATGACTGGAAGTATGCAGCATTTGTCCTAGTGTCTCTGGCTTATTTCACTCAGCATAATGTCCTGGAGGTCCATCCCTGTTGTAGCAGGTGCAAAGATTCCCTTCCTTTTTAGAGCTGAATTTACTGCGTTGTATGGCTGTAGTACAGTTTGTTCATTCAACCATACACAGTCATTTGGGTTGATGGAATCTTTTGTGTGTTGTGAATAATGCTGCTATTACTCCTTAAACATGTTAAAATTGAGAAATGTGAAACAAAAGGAAGAGAATGCAGAAGGTGAGACGTGGGTGTGAGGGGCAGGAGCTGCTTGCACTTGTGAGTGTGTAGAGAGAGCCCAGGGTGGGGGTCTTGCTGGGAGAGAGCTTGCCCCTTGGCTGCATGGCTAGGGGAGCGTTTGTTGCTTCTTTTGTCCGTCAGGGCCCCAGAAAAGTGGGCTGCAGGCAGCGGCTCAAGCTGATACTCATCCCACACATGTGGGAACAGGGCCGCCTAATCGCTGAGGTTTGGGGAGACATATCTTCTTCCTTCCCCCAGAAACTCTGTCCATGTAGGTGTTACCAGCCACTATTCACCTGAATGGCCATTTCATGCAGGCACTGCGGGTCAGGCCCTAAGAAGGCTGGATGAGCCTAGGTGCCAATATCTGGAGACCGTTTCTTCACGTCTAAGGCCTGCTGTCAGAGAGAATTTGGAGAACTGGACTCCATGGTAACAACCAAGAACCCAGGGCACTCTTTACTCACAGTGAAGTGTTGACTGACTATAAATTTAGTTTAGAGTAAAAATGCTTTGAAGATAAAACCACTTTAAGGTAGACAGATATTGTGTAACCTTGTAACCTGTGAGGAGGAAGCTGTTTATACTACAGTGATTAATAACATTACTGATATTTACTTTTAGTAAGAGAATAAAAAGTAACAAAGAGAAATAAGAGGGCAGAGAAGTTCTTTAGGGAGATATCCTCACTGTTCTCTGGAATTGCTGGTTTTTCTACAAATAAAAGTAAAACTGCTGAGCTCTCATCCACTTCTCCATTGATTGCTTTGGTGACAGGAGGGCAGACTCCTTGGTCCAGAAACAAAGGTTGTGTTGTGTAAATGGGTGCTTAGAAAATCTGTCATGGAGGCGCCAGGTTAGGACCCCTTAGCCAACAGCCGGGAGAGGGAGAAGCAGCATCTAATAGACTGTCTGGCTCTCCAGTGACAACTCAGCTAATTGTTGATATTTTCTATTTACTACCAGCATTCTGTAGCTTGACTTTTGAGGAAGAGATGTCATACATATTTTGATACGTCCCTGAGGGGGATCATAAAATGCCTTTCCTGAGAAGTGATGCTGGGGCATCAGTGAGGAACTGGGAGGGTCTTCCCTGTGGGCGGAGGAAGAAGGAGCGAGCACTCCCAGAGCTTCTGCTAAGTGGAGACACTGGCTTGGCTCACAGCACTGGCTGTTTGCACTGGGTGCAGATTTTGGAGAGCAGGGTGAGCTCCCCTCAGAGGAAATCCGAGGACACAGACTTACGCACCAAATTTGGAGCTGGGCTTTGTTGCAGAGGTCTCAGAATGGATGTGGCAGGGTGGGTTGGGATGGTTGCAGGAAGCATGGCCCTAAGTGGACTCTGAACTCCCTATAGATGACCAGCAAACGGAGTGGAGTGTGCCCACTCCTCCTGGCAGGCAGGGCATATCCTGTGGGCTGGACTGGTGTGTACTATGAGCAGGAAGGTTGTGAAGCCATAGGGCTTGTTGGGAGCACCAGGCTTCAAAGCTAATCAATGAAGGTTATGAATTTGAACAGCAATAAGGCCAGTATCAACACCAACTAACCAACTGGGTCAAAGGTCATTTGGGGCCATGCAGAGGCGCATCCCTGCAGGTCCAGCTCCTTGGGAGACTGAGGCCAGGAGTCTGAGGCTGCAGTGCATATGATCACACCTGCGAGTAACATGGTGAGACCCCCAACTCTAAAAAGCAAGGCACGACAAGTGAGGCACTTATGGACCTGAAATTTCTCCAACTATCAAGTTCTAGGACAACATGAGGAGAGACAGGAGGAGACTTTAGTCCCCAGTTTGTTCAGGGATCTCATCTCATTGTGAGCTTTGGACATCTTATGATCCATCAGACCCTCCACGAACACCAAAATTATTTTTGATAGTTTCAGACTTTTTTTTTTAATTCCAGGTTTTTTTTTTTCCCCTTTTACACAAACCAAAGTAGAAGAAATAATACAGGATTAAAAGTGCAAAAGTGGAAGAATCAGTAGAACACATATACACAAAAAAAATGCATAGGAAGATGGACTTATTTACAATGAGGAAACAAATGTAAAGTTGAGGTAGTTTTTGCATGAAACATGAAAAAAAATCATGTTGATGCTACAATGGGTAACACCATTTACAGCAGTATTGAAAGGGTAAAAAATAACTTAAGGAAAGATATACCACAAGGTACAGGTTTTATAGCATCAGGGCAATAAATTCATAAAACTATATTATAGCTAGTTAATCAGTTTAAGACTTGTTCCCAAATATGTCACATTTTTTGGCCCTCGGAAGTTCATTCCTACAGATTTCAACTACTCTAAATTTCTAGCTACTGAGAAGGAAATGATTATAAGAAGCTTTCCAAAGAGTTACAAAATCTAAGCAGACCAGAGGCCAGCTATCATCACCTCAATTCTGCTCTTACCAACAGCCCTTGCGTTTTTCAGAGAAATATCTAGGAGAAAAGTCAGACACCAGTGTAGTAACTATCTCCTACGCCAAACCTACGGGGACTGAAATGGCCAGGTAATTACAATAAAATGAGAATTTTGAGGATTACCTTTGAAGGCGCATTCTGGTCTCAAAAATCAGTCAGATACGATTTTTCCTACTGAAATGAATCTTCACTAAACATAAAAGACTTCTGGCCTTTCCTGGAGGATGGTCTTGGAGTAAAGGTCATAGATATGAGTCTTAACCTACTGTGTGTTATAGCTAAAGTCAGCTGAAAATGTGAAATTTAAAATGCTAAAAATGCTAAATGGAATCTTTTTAAAGGATTTTTTTTTCTTTTTTCTAGAGACAGAGTTTCACTTTATCTCCCTCAGTATAGTGCCGTGGCGTCACACAGCTCACAGCAACCTCCAACTCCTGGGCTTAGGCGATTCTCTTGCCTCAGCCTCCCGAGTAGCTGGGACTACAGGCGCCGGCCACACTGTCCGGCTATTTTCCTGTTTTTGCAGTTTGGCCGAGGCAAGGTTTGAACCTGCTGCCGGCGCCCTACTCGATGAGCCACAGGCACCGCCCGAAATAGAATCTTTTGAAAGTCTGCTATCAAAAAGCCTTCACAGATTGACTAACTTAAAGTCTTAGTGTGGGGGGCCAAGAGCTCTAAGCGTGTCAGAGCTCTTCATTTGAGAGAAAGACCAACATTTCCTACAAATTGCTATGTTTTGCACAAGGAGAAACGTACACACACTAGGTTGTGGAATTATTAATAGGGGATGAGAATCATGGTGATTCTTCTCTAACAGTAAAGAAACAGAATGAGGAATGAATTGTAATTGGTCCCTTCACCACAAAATCTGGTCTCTATAGTCCTGAAGTCAGTTTTTCAAGCAGATTCTGAAAGCAGATCCTAGAACCAGCTTCCTGTAGCCACAGACCACTACCCTGTATCTAAGTGAAGCAAAGATCAGATCCAACGATTATCCAAGGTCACTTTAACCATAATAAAGAGTAAAGTCCACCACTGTGTTATCTTAAATGAAGTTGTCTAAAATTAAGAATTCAATTAATGCTGGGTGAGAAAAATCAAAATAATCCATACTTGCTAATGAGTTGTCCATATAAGCCCAACTGATGACAATGTACCCAACTACACTTGACATACAGACACCAGCACAAAGCCATCCATGTGAGTCTGAATTTCTGTTATCTACGGGCAGAGTGAGGGAGAGGCAAAGAGCTACTTGTATAACATTTTTGTATCCAGACTGTGTAGTAGAAACTGTTCCCAAAGACAAGGCACACCCCTTTATCACACTGAATAAAGCAGATGGATTATTCATTTTTCTTTTCTTTTTATTTGAGAAGCTTGTTTATCTCCCTTAGTTTCAGACTTTTCTTGACATCTAGGAGCCAGCCATATTGCCTAGAGCTGCCCCACCCCCTACATCAGTGGTTAAAAGTAATAACAATCTCCCGAACATTTACCATCTGGACATTTCTCTTCACTCTCTACTATCAGCCTAGTGCAAACTAAGGTGGTCTCTCACCTGTACTGTATCAGTGTAGTCACAACTAGATTTACCATCTCTCCAAACTGATACCGAATGATCTTCTAAAAAGGTATGTATGATTGTAAATCTCCCCTCTTAAATCCCCTTGCCTATTTTCTGTTGCTCAGAAGATAAAGACGAGCTCCTGGACATGCTTGACCAAGGCCAGCCTCCTCTCCAGTCCCACTGTCCACGTGGAGGTCCCCCCTTTCTGAATCCTAGCACCCCACTTCTCTTAGGCTCTTGACTGCCACAGGGACTTTGCACACTGTTCTTCCTGTCTGGAATGACCTTCTTCTGTTTAACTAGTTAACCTCTAGTCATCTTAGTTCAATGGTCACTTCATTGGAAGCTTTTCTGATCTCTCTGACCAGATCCAATCTTCCCACTAACAGACCCTCATAGAGCCATGAGCACTTATACTTGATACAGTCGTAATTTTATATTTACTTGTATTTTGTAGTTTGCATCTGTCTCCCTTCCACTGTTAGCTCTAGGAGGGCAGAAAACAACATTGCTTTTTCTCATCATTGTTATCTTAGAGCTTGTCATTTACTCTACACTCTACAATTATTTATTGGGTCCTTACAGGCACCATTCAGTGTTCTAGATATTGGGACAAACAAGGTCTCTTATCCACAAGAACTGTGCTTTTCCGCACATATTAGGAGTCTACTAATATCAGTTCAACAAAATCATTGTATGTTTATAATGTGCAGGGCACTTGCTAAGCAATTTTTTTATTTTGAGACAGTGTCTCACTTGTCACCCTGGGTAGAGTGCTGTGGTGTCACAGCTCACAGCAACCTCAAACTCTTTGGCTCAAGTGATTCTCTTGCCTCTGCCTCCCAAGTAGTTTGGACTACAGGCTCCCACCACAACACCCAGCTATTTTTTGTAGAGACAGGATGTCACTCTGGCTCAGGCTGGTCTCAAACCTGTGAGCTCAGGGCAATCCACCTACCTTTGCCTCCGAGAGTGCTAGGATTACAGGTGTGAGCCACCGCACCAGCCTTCCTGAGCACTTTTCGTGGTTTATCTCACGTTACCCTCTCCAAACTTGTTTTTACCTCTTTTACTTCCTGTTTGGGATCTTAGGAAAAGAAGCTGTAGTTTCTCCAACTCCTTTTCCAGTATGTTATCCTGAGTGATCTGCAAGGAACTTCCTTGATTGATTGATTTCCTGTTTTTCCCATTTCCCACTCCTGTAACATCCCCTTTCTTCAATGCAATGATTCTAATGTATATTTTTGTTTCAGTGTGGTTTTGAAAAATGGTTTTTGTTTTGATGCATTTTTATTGATGTTTTATGTTAGCTCAGTTTTCAATTTACACAAATGCTTTTGAGTTATATATAGTAAACTCTCCATCATTGATCACCTCTCTACATTGACCACCTTACATTGACCTAATTTTCATAGACCAGACAAACACCACGTGTATGTATCAGCACAGTAGGCCGAATTCCTTATGGTGACTACCTCCATGTATTGGCCAGTTTGTTACAGTCCTTTGGGTGGTCAACTCATAGAGAATCTAGTGTATGTCTTACTTTTTGTCCAATTGCACTGTTCTTCATGATCCACCTATATTGCTGTATGTGCATCTAATTCACTGCCTCTAATTACCACTTGGTGCTTCATAAAATACATTTCATACATTTTACTTTGCCATTTTCCCTGGATTAGCAACCAGGTTTTTGCCGAGACAACAAATGTGTGATTTGTGCGATAGACATATTTGTATGTGTCTTCTTATGTATGAAATAACAAAATTATACACCTAATGAGTGGTAGAACAAAAAGTTTTATGTGGTTACAATTTGTCACTGTGTGATACTACCTAGAATTGATATGAATATCAAAATCACATAAATATTACATATTAATGAGGGAAATATAAGGCTAAAACATTTTAAATCATGAAATGGTGCCAATCAGACATGTTTAACAGATAAGAGGTGAGAATGTTTCAATGAGCCTAAAACTAATGAACAAGGAGGAGGAGACACCTGCAGAGCAGACGTGACTCCAGCTCCTCACTGCTCATGCAGACGGTGCAGGGTTTCCTCAATTCCACCGCAAGCCTCTTCACGGGGTCTCCTGCCAATCAGGACGAATAGTTGCTCACAAACAATCAGCCATGAGCAAAACTAGAAGGTGTATTCTGTGTTGGACCTGCAACAGTATAGTGGAGATTTATGCAGAAAACTAAACCTGATGGACATCTGGTCCTGACAACATCAAGATGCTGTCATTTGTCCGCAGAGTGTTCCATGTCCTTCTTTGCCTTCTGAATTTATATGCTGACTCAACATTTATTGCAATACAGAGATTGAAGACATAAGCCTTTACCTCAAACTGCTCGAGGGATAGATAGGAGACAGACAACCAACAGTTAAAAATGGCAAGATTTTGCATTAATGAGGACCCACATAGGCCTTTCTCATAACCCAGAGATGGGATTACTAACTCAGCCTACACCAGGGAGGAGTACAAGGTGGAAGAAGGAGGAGCAGGAGGGTATAAAAGTGAGAGGAAAGGTGACCCATGTGCCAGAGGCAAGAGAATCACTTGAGCCAAGTGATTTGTATGTGCAAAACCACTCAGGTGAAGTTGTAAGTGATATTATTTTGCTAAAAATAGCATTGACAATAGTATTCTAAAAATCAGATAGGGATTTTTTTTATGCTTTTAACCAAATCTAGGAGTAAATCTAATGAAAGATGTGTAAGAATTTTATGTTGAAAACCACAACTATTACGAAAATAAGTGGAGTGATACGCCATACTATGTTCATGATTAGAAGTTTCAATATTTTAGGATGTTTATTTTCTCTAAATTGATCTGCAGTTTTTGTTTTGTTTTGTTTTGTAGAGACAGAGTTTCACTTTTTCGCTCTCGATAGAGTGCCGTGGTGTCACACAGCTCACAGCAACCTCCAACTCCTGGGCTTAGGCGATTCTCTTGCCTCAGCCTCCCGAGTAGCTGGGACTATATGCGCCTGCCACAATGCCCAGCTATTTTTTTTGTTGTTGTTACAGTTTGGTCGGGGCTAGGTTTGAACCCGCCACCCTCAGTATATATATGGCCGGCGCCTTACTGACTGAGCCACAGGCACCACCCTGATCTGCAGTTTTAATGATTAATTTCAGCAGGCTTTTAAGAAATAGAGAAACTAATTCTGAAAATTTTTATGGAAACCTGTACGTGCCAAAACTATCTTTATAAAAAAGAATATTAAAGAATTGATACCACATGATTCAAGGTTTGCTGTAAAATATGTTAATCAAGACAATATGGCATTATGTGATGATAATTACATAGGCCAATGGAATAAAGTGAGAGTCCAGAAATAGACCTGTATTGTCATAGTCAGCTGATTATTGGCAAGGGCACCCAAAATATCAATGGTGAAAGGAAAAACTTTTCAACAAATGGTGTTGGAGCTACTGGATGTCCTTATAGGAAAAAAGGGATCCTGATCTGTCTCACTACAAATAATTTAAGCTAAATCAAATGAAAATTCTAGACCCAAAAAGCTTCTAGAAGACAAATTTTTTGCAACTTTGAGTTAGTCACAGATTTTTGAGACAAGACACAAAAAGGAATACCACACATTGGACCTCATTACAATTAAACATCTCTGTCCATGAATATACACCATTGAGAGAATGATAAACCACAGACAGGGAAAAACTATCTGCAGAACATATGTCTGACAAAATGTTGGTATCCAGAATATTCTATCAAAAGATTAACTAATAGGGTGGCACCTGTGGCTCAGTGGGCAGGGCACCAGCCCCATGTACTGAGGGCGGCAGGTTCAAACCCAGCCCTGGCCAAACTGCAACAAAAAAAATAGCTGGGTGTTGTGGTGGGCTCCTGTAGTCCCAGCTACTTGGGAGGCTGAGGCAAGGGAGTCCCAGCTACTTGGGAGGCTGAGGCAAGGGAATCGCCTAAGCGCAGGAGTTGGAGCTTGATGTGAGCTGTGTGATGCCACAGCACTCTATGGTGGACGATAAAATGAGAGTCTGTCTCTACAAAAAAAAAAAAAATTTAACTAATAAAAAGATAACCCAATTTTAAAAACGGACAAAAGGCTTGGATAGGTACTTTATAACACAAGATGTGCAAATGACAATAAACATACAAAAATACTCTTACATGATTAGTTATCAGAAAATGCAAATAAAAACCACAAAGAGATACTAGTGTGCACCCACTAGCATGCTAAAATGAAAAACTAATAGTATTAAGTGGCCACATTCTCCAAGATGATAGCCGTCTGTGACCACCAATGGCCAAATGTGACTATTGCACACTTGACATGTGGAACTGAAAGGACTGAATTTTTAATTGTTTTTTTTTCATTTTAATTAATTTAAATTTTAAAACTAAAGAAGTGTAAAAAAATTTTTTTGAAGACAATTTCATTGTTTCTATAGGGAGACATTTCAGTTTAGCACTTAATTGATATGTGCTAAAAAGTAAATATCTCAATAATAGTTTTTATATTGATTATGGGTTTAAAGGAAAATATTTTGAATATACTGGACCAAATTAAATATACTGTTAAACTTGATTTCTGGGAAGATGGCCAAGTGGTAGCAACCCCTGGCAGAGGCTCCTGAGCAGAGAAAGAAAAACTGAACAGAATCGGACTCTATGAAGCCAAAGATGGGGAGCTGAGCCAAGAAAGAAGTTCAGCAAGCTGTAACTCCAAGGAAGAGCATTCAAGAAAGCAAATTACAGGTGTGGCCCCTGTGGCTCAGTTGGTAGGGCGCCAGCCCCATATACTGAGGGTGGCAGGTTCAAACCCAGCCCCGGCCAAACTGCAACAAAAAAATAGCTGGGCATTGTGGAGGGTGCCTGTAGTCCCAGCTACTCAGGAGGCTGAGGCAGGAGAATCTCCTGAGCCCAGGATTTGGAGGTTGCTGTGAGCAGTGTGATATCACAGCACTCTATCAAGGGCAATAAAGTGAGACTCTGTCGCTATAAAAAAAAGAAACAAACAAAAAAAGGAGAACAAATTACAGGTACAAAGCCTATTGACTAGAGGACAGGAGACCCCTCCCCCAAGCAGGTGGCCTGCTGCAGGCTATCTGCGAATGAACAGGGAAAAAAGACCTCTCATTTTACCTTGCTGGAGAGAGCCACTAAACTCCAGGTCTCTTTCTCCACGGAGGTCCCACTTATGAACCTAAACACCACCCCACCAGGCATAAAATTGAACAGATATTTTCCCCCACAAGTCCAAACTCCCAGTCCACCCTTTCCCCTTCACATGGCAGCCTGAAGTTCTGCCCCCTGCAGAGCACAGACTGGTCTTGTCTTGAGAGAAATGAGCATAGTGTGGATCGCCAACCATCAGGACGGAATCTGTGACTAACGGGAAAGAAAGGGACACTTGGAAGGAGGAGGAGCAGTCCTCTGGTTATGACTACACCCAGCCAGTAGTAGTGTTGACCCTTGGTTTGGGCTGTGTCTGGTGGGAAGGGGTGCAGAACCCCAGGCTCTGATGGCACCCACAGTGGGAGAGTGGTTGCCCCGTGTAGACTGAGTTCGGCAGACAGGGCTGGCCCCCAGCCCCTGCTGGGCCTGGGAGCAGAGGTTTGATGGGTGTGGACTGAGACCTGAGAGGAAGGGTGTGGTCCTTTGATTCCAACACAACCCTCGAGTGGTGGCTTACTGGGTGTGAACCAAGACCTGAGGGCTAGGGTGTGGTCCATTGTCTCCAATGGGGCTGGTGAGCAGAGGCTTACAAGGTGAAGACTGAGACCTGTGGGTAGAGTGTGGTGCCCTGACTCTAACAAAGCCTGTGAACAGAGGCTTGCCAGGCAGGCCTGAGACTGGCAGGTGGGGGCATCGTCCCCTGACTCCAACTGGTCTGGCAAGCAGAGGCTGGTTGTGTGTGGACTGAGACTGGAGGACAGGGTCCGGTGCCCTGACTTCAACAGAGCCTGCAAACAGAGGTTTGCCAGGCAGTGGACTGAGACTGGCAGGTAGGGGCTTGGTCCCCTGACTCCAACTGGTCTGGCAAGCAGAGGGTACCTGTGTGTGGACTGAGACCTGTGGGTGGGGTGTGGCCCCTGGCTCTAACTGGGCCTGTGAGCAGAGAAGCAGACAACAGTGTGGACTGAGTTTGGCAGGTGGAAGTGTGGATCCCTGGCTCTAATTGTGCTGTTGGAGACCCTTGAATCCCTCTCTGTTGGGGAGGGTTTGCACTGCCTGAGACAAGTTGGTTGAAACCCGTGTCTAGGGCTGTCCACTGGGGACATTCTGAGGTTGACCTTTGAAGTTCTGTAGTGGAAAAGAACTGAAGGGTGGGGGTGGGGCACCACAGCTGTTTGTATCTCTTCACAGATGCAATTTAAACCTAATACTGTGGTTTTTTAGGATATGGTACAGGTTGGCTGATATCAAAACAGAGCTAGCTTGCACTATCTAACCAAGTAGGTCCTCAGAGTCTCTGACTAAAACTCTGAAAGGGGCTTTTGTAAGGTTGTAGGTGAAAAGCCAGAATTACAAAGCCTAGCCCTTTGGTAAGAGGCTATATCTACTACCTGGGAACACAAATTCAATATCACCCTAGCAGTTCTAATAACCAAATGGTGGAAAATAAACATGGTGGGGACCCAACAGAAGAACTCTGGCAACATGAATAACCAGAGTAGATCAACCCCCACCAAGAAATGACAAAGGAGATACAACTGAAGATGCCATGCATAGACAAATGGCAGCAACGTCAGAAATCGAATTCAGAATATGGATGGCAAATAAGATAAACAGAATAGAAGAAAAGATAGAAAATGAATTCCAAAGAGTAGTTCTAAAGTTGTCTCAAGAAATTAATGGATTCAAAGCCCAAGTCACCAAAGATATGGACATAATGAGAAAAGAGATAACAGAGCTCAAGGAAATGAAAAAGTTAGTTGAGGAGCTCCAAAATACAGTAGAATCCCTCAGTAATAGAGTTGACCAGGCAGAAGAAAGGATCTTTGAAATTGAAGACAAACTTTTGAACGTTCCCAAATACTCAAAGAGGCAGACAAATGGAGAGCAAAAACTGATCATTCCCTGAGAAAGTTGTGGGATCACTCCAAAAGATCAAACATTCATCTTATGAGAATTCGCAAAGGAGAAGAGGACGGTCCTAAAAGTACAGATGTTCTACTCCAAGAGATTTTGGAGGAGAATTTCCCAAACATTGTAAGAGATACAGAAATTCAGATAGCAGACAGTTTCAGAACCACAGCAAGACTCAATCCAAATAAAGCATTTCCTAGACACATTGTGATTAACTTTGCCAAAGTTAAGATGAAGGAGAAAATTCTGCAAGCAGCCAGATGTAAGAAAAGCATCACCTGCAAAGGGAAAAATAGCAGAAGGACTGCAGATCTCTCAGCTGAAATGTTTCAGGCCAGAAGAAGATGGTCATCGACCTTCAGTCTCCTAAAACAAAACAACTTCCAGCTGAGGGTCCTCTATCCAGTTAAGCTGAGTTTCATTTGTGATGGAGAAATCAAATACTTTAATGACATAGACATGTTGAAAAAATTTGCCATAATTCAATTGCAACAACAACAAAAATAAACAAATGGGACTTAATTAAACTCAAAAGCTTCTGTACAGCTAAGGAGACAACAACCAAAGCAAATAGACAACCTACCCAATGGGAAAGGATATTTGCATATTTTGAATCAGACAAAAG
>CAUYRH010159297.1:0-24945 GCA_963574655.1 Perodicticus potto | reverse complement strand
CTGCAACCAAAAAAATGTCCGGGTATTGTGGCGGGTGCCTGTAGTCCCAGCTACTTGGGAGGCGGAGGCAGAAGACTCGCTCGAGCCCAGGAATTGGAGGTTGCTGTGAGCTATGATGCCACGGCACTCTATCCAAGGTGACAGCTTGAGGCTCTGTCTCAAAAAAAAAAAAAAAAAACAGCTAAGAGAAGCATTTTTAATGACAGGGAGCTGAGTCTCTCTGAGCCTTGGCGTCCTTGAGTATAAAATAGATGTTTTGAAAATGCCAGGCTCACAAGGAGACAGTGGCCAAGCCAGTGACTTCGAGTAAGTGAAGAAAGTGTTCCTTTTCACCTGCAACATGACATGTCTGTATTCTGCACAACAACCTGGGGTTTTAGATCAACGTAATCAACTAGGGTCGTGATTTGCAACTGATGTGCCACCACACGCTGTGAAAAATGTTAAAGATCGTTAATTAAGTTATTTTGGAAAGAAGTTCAAAGTGCAGTAAGTGTAATCTTTTGTTTTTACTCCTTTTATTTTGGTAATTGAAGTGTACCGTGGAAGGTTAATTACAGATTCAAGTGTGCTGAAAGATAAAAAAGGTTGAGCTAGTGAATGAGTCTTGCCTACTTTATGGGACTAGGTAATTATTAAATGATATGATCTTTGTGACAAAGGTCTTTTTCTTTTGTCTTTTTTGGAACAATGATCTCATAAGTACCTGCAAAGGTACCTCACCTGGTTCACCCAGCCCCAGGAACTCTGTCACAGCCTCTGATGCCTTCATCATTTCTTTATTCAAACTATTCCCTGTACTAGAATATAAGCTTTCCGAAATCAGGGGTTTTGACTGTCTGATTCCCTGTTGTACCCACTGCACATAATAAGCATTCCAAAAGTATTTGTTGGGTGGCTAAAAGACAGCAAATAATTTACTGTTGTTGCCGTGCCACAGAATTTTTATGGAAAAAGTAACAAGCCTGTTGGACTTAATGATATTGCTCTTTGATTGTACTTCATTCTGCAGCATTCTTCATTTTAAAGAAATACGTTTCTGTGTCTCTGTTTGTAGACATTGCCATCGGGGTGCCCTTTGCAGGCAAGGACCAAAGAGGCAAAGTGCTCATTTACAACGGGAACAAAGATGGCTTAAACACCAGGCCTTCCCAAACTCTGCAAGGAGTGTGGGCCTCCCAGGCCGTCCCTTCTGGATTTGGTTTTACTTTAAGAGGAGATTCAGACATAGACAAGAATGATTACCCAGGTAAAGTTTTCTTTCTTTCTGCAAGTGAAATGAGAATTACCCCTCCTGGAAAGAGTCCATTGTCTGGAAAATGCATCCCATAGCAAGCAGCTCTCTCGTGCAAATAAAGACCAACCTTAAAGGTGGAGCCAGGGTTTTTGTGTATGATTCCAGAGTGACTGTCAAGAGAATTTAAAGAAAGACAAAACAGACACTCCCTTTCCCGTCAAGAGAAAATGATACAAAGTCAAGATGGCTTAAGAAGCTGCATTGGACATAACACTTAATAACCCACGTTTTCATTTGAAACCCCTGCGTTATTTGGTTTCCATTCTCAAAGACAGCTCACATCAGATGTCTTTCTCGAGCAATTTATTTTAACACTCTAATTCCCTTTTGAGCTCATGGTCACTATTAATGAACAACTGATTCTCACCATTTCTACCAGGAAGCTTGTGTCTTTAAAGCATAAATATTTTCCAGCCATATTTTGTGGGTTTCCAAAGACAGATTGGCTGTTTTAAAGTGGAGGGGGGAAGACAAGAATGGGTTCATGATAGGGATTGTAAACTATTCTTGATTTCCTAATTCACATTGAGGGCTTATCATGGAAACCCATAGATCATTTACGTTTTGGGCCTGCTCTATGAAAATGTGGATTTGTCCTAAAGGATTATTTTCAGTAATCAGAGTTTTTAAGCAGAGTACATTAGACTTCTTGGTTTTATGGCTTGATGTTCGCTTTGATGTTGGTTATTTTAAGATGGTTTCAATAAGTACTTAGAAATCATTAATAGTTAAATGACAGCTTCAGCTATTTGCGCAAACCTTGTCCTTTTTCCGCCAGCCCCTCCCCTAATTGGGAATTTTCCACATGTAGAGGTTTTTTTATGGTTTGAGACAGCAGTGCAAGAAGCTGACTGCCTAGATATACATCATTAATTTCAATCCTTCGGCTCTCTCTTCTCCTCTGGGGTTAGGCATAAAGGATCCCGCAACACATTCTTTTACATTTCCCAGAAACCTCTCATGACACTAACACAGACATCACAGCAGGCTCAAATCGGATTTGGTTTTGTGTCATATACTGATGCTTTCTATCTGTGGCAATGTCAAGAGCATTTAGTTAAATTTATCTTCTTAGTTTATACTGTACTAATCAAGGAAGGTTAATTGGGTTTTTTGGATGTAGGGAGGTTCCTCATTACGTAAAACATGCTAATTTAAAATCATTCAAAAATCTAGGCCCCTTCTGTGTGTCCTGCCCCGAATATGTCAAGGTGATTAATGAAATTCAATTCCTGGGTCATACTTTTAGATAAACAGTTAATTAGAAAATTACTGGTATTCATTATGCCTGTTACAAGCTTCCTTTTCCCAATCTTTAGACCAGGGAACTTGACAGAAAAAAAAAGCTGTGCCTTCCACAAGGCAAAGGAAATAAAGGATGTATCCATCAAATAGCTAGTCTGTCAATTTCCTTTGAAGGCTAGACATGTCCTGAACAGAGCTGGGAAGGGCAGTAACATGAAACAATTTTTCCCTCAAGGAGCATTCCCTTCAGTGAGAAAAAAGCATAATAGGGCAGAGAAAAGAAGCTAAAGTCCACACAATGTTAGTTTTGATCATCATTTAATTTTGTCTTTTTCATTACTGCTTAACACTCAGAAAAAGGTTGATTTGAAGCCATGTACTAGTCAGTCACTTCATGGCTGACGCTGGTCCAATTTATAGTTATCGATGATGTCAATGCCATATGTCCATCTGTATCCAGTCAATGCTCTTCCCTCTGGCAGACCCGTCACAATGCTGCTGGGCTGAATTCCTATCCCTCAAGAGAGTCAAGGCTTTTAGATTTTTTCTGTGCATCTCAGTAGACCAGAATTGTGGCCCTTATTGTGCCTCTTGCGATTCACAATCCTAGAACATTTTCCACTGATTCCCTTCTTGCAGAAAGAATGCCACTCACGAAGTCTTTTTGTCCTAATACCAAAACCCCAGGGACCTATAGAGAAGAAAACTCCCTGATAGGCAGGTGACTAATCCACTGGATTTGAAATTTTCAGGCATAATTCAGGAGTCAGACATGAAACTTCCCTCACTTTTCTATAAATGAATTTCACTTAGCTCTTAAGCCTCCAATTCCAACATGGCAGAAAACTTCAATCTTGCATTCTCTTCTTGATTCAGATTTGATCTTATTTTGATAAGTATTCATTCACAGTCAAGACTCTTCCTCGTCCCTCTGCAGCCACTCTTCCAAGGAATGCAGTAGAAAGGGGTGTCCCTGTTGTCCAGAGACTAGAAAGGAACATCTGGCCCAAGTGCATCATCTGCCATTATTGGCCTCTGGCTGAAGGCCAGCTCTGTTCCTTGTGGTCTTTGAGGTATTGCTCAGGCTTCTATAGCTAATTCCATAATGACACATAATGACCTCTCCTCAAAAGTTCCCTGTTAAGCCGGGCATGGTGGCTCATACCTGTAATCTCAGCAATTTGGGAAGCTGAGGCAAGGAGGATTGCTTGAGGCCAGAGGTTTGACAGCAACCTGGACAACATAGCAAAATCCTATCTCTTAGAAAAAAAGAAAAAAGAGAAGGGAAGGGAAGAGAAGAGAAGGAAAGAGAAGAGAAGAGAAACAAAAAAAAAAAAAGAAGAAGAAAAGGAAGATGAAAAACTTAGGCATTGCAGCATGCACCTGTAGTCCAACTACTCAGGAGGCTGAGGCAGGAGGATGACTGAGTTGCAGTGAGCTAATGATCCCACCACTACACTGCAAACTGAGCAACAGAGCAAGAGCTCATCTCTAAAGGTGCCGTGTCCTGCCCAGAGCCACCTTGTTCTGTTCTGGCCTCTTGTAGTCCACTCTCTCGGCAAGTGCTCTTGTACCCTTGTAGCAACTCAGATACAGGTTAGGATCTTCAGGTTTCTGAGATGGCCCTTCGCTTTATCCACCTAGATTTCCTTTGCCAGTGTTCCACCCAGGCATCATCTCATTGCCCCACCACTCAATTGGATCGCAGCCTTCTGATGCCTCACCTAGGTAGCGCTGAAAGCTAATGTCCTGAAGGCCGCTGAGCAGCCTGCTTCAGAAACACCGTATCCATTTCATAAACTGTGTGATCTTGTCCTCCCTGGTTTGTCTTGGGATTTTCTAAGGCAGTCCTTCTTGGAAGTTAACAAGAACAACTTTCTTTCTCTCCAGGGTTCTGCTCTTTTAAAATCAAAAGGACTTTGCCTTTTAGATGATTATGCTTTCTGAGTTTCCCAATCCATTAGTTGACTTCCTCCTCCAGGACGTATCTGGTTGTCCTTATGAGCTGTGGCTCTCGGACTTGGTTGCACAGTAAAATTTCCTGGGGAACTTTGAAAAACCCATGTGTTCAGGTCAGCGTCCAGGCCAATTGAATCCGAATCTCTTGGGATGGAACTTGGGTGATGACGACATGTTTCAATGACCTCAGTGGTTCCAGTGTGTAACTGTGTTAGGAACTGCTCCTGTAGAGCTGTGGTCCCCAACCCCCAGGCTGCAAACTGGTGGCCTGTTAGGAGCCAGGGCACACAGCAGGAGGTGAGCAGCCGGTGGGGTGGGAAGCTTCATCTGTATTTACAGCCGCTCCCCATTGTTCATGTCACCACCTGAGCCCCACCTCCTGTTGGATCAACAGCAGCATTAGATTCTCACAGGAGCGAGCCGTACTGTAAACCATGCATGAGAGAGATCTAGATTGAATGTTCCTTATGAGAATCTAATGCCTGGTGATCTGAGGTGGAGCTGTAATGCACTTGAATCATCCCAAAACTATCCCCTACTCCTGTCCATGGAAAAATTGTCTTCCATGAAATTGGTGCCTGGTGCCAGAAGGGTTAGAGACTGCTGCTGTCAGACAGTGTTTTGCCCACTAAAGGTGCAGACGGAGCCCCTGAGTCTTTATAAAATACAGATCTGATTCAGTAGGTCAACTGGGTGGGGTGGGAGTCCCCATTTCTTTCTTTTTTCTTTTTTTTTTCCTGGGGAGAGACAGAGTTTTACTTTGTCACCCTTGGTAGAGTGCTGTGGCATTAAAGCTCACAGCAACCTCAAACTTTGAGCTCAAGTGATTCTCTTGCCTCAGCCTCCTAAGTAGCTGGGACTACAGGTGCCCACCACAATGCCCGGCTATTTTTAGAGATGGGGGTCTCGCTATGGCTCAGGCTGGTCTCGAACCTGTGAGCTCGAGCAGTCCACCCACCTTGGCCTCCCAGAGTTCTGGGATTTCAGGCATTATTCACTATGCCCGGCCTCAAGAGTCCCATTTCTGACAAGCTCCCAGTGTAGCCCTTGCTGCTGGGTCTCATGCCACACTCTGCATTGAGCTGTAGGATGATGAGATTTACCACAGTGATTCTGAAACTTAGTGTGTATGCTACTTAACCTGTTGAGCCTGCCATGGAGACCCAAGAAGGACACCTGTCCCCTCTATAGGGGACCTCTGAATTGGCCTCCTGAACAGCTGAGAAACATTGAGAACCACCACTGGCACATAAATGGAGTGTGAGGCTGGAGAGTAAGCTGGGAGGCAGCGGGAGAAGCCATCTGTGGTTTGGACGTTAGGATGGTGGACGCTTCAGAAGTGTCACATTTGGCTTTGGTGCAGAAAATAGAGGAAAGGAAAGCTCTGCTGGCATAATTCAGTTAGAGATGACGATGAGCTGGATCTGGGTAGTGGCAACAAGGATGTAGGGAAGTGGATGGATGTAGTTTTCTGGGAGGTGAGATCAAAGGATGTGGTGACTGTTGTAGGTAAGGGGTGAAGGAGAAGGAGAATTTTAAATGACTTCCAGTTATCTGGCTTCCGTGAGTAGGTGGACGGTGCTGTGTTCATTGAAATAGGAAATACAGAAGAGGAGCGGAATGTTGGGGAAATGAGGATTTTTAAGCCTTGGGGGATCTGAGATGGGGGCAACACAGGGTAGCATGGATGGCTGGGCTGCTCTAAGATATGGGGACCTGTGGTTGAGCCAGGGCTCTGGGACTGAGCAGGTGGGTACTGAGGGGTGGCTGTGTTTGGCACCCGCCCAAGGAGTGATTCAGATCCAGTGAGAGATTCTCATTGGTGATTTAGCCTCTGGAGTCCTTACTCGCAGCATTGTGAGCTCTCGTCACATGCTTGACTTCATTTCCTCAATTCCCCCAAACTACAAGTTTAAGAAATGGAGCACAAGGCGGGCACCTTCATACTGGGTTGACAGGTCATTCTGTATCTTGGCCTTTTTCTTGGCTTTCTTTGGGGAATTCATAGTAAATAGGGATCTGCAAACCTATGAAACATTTAATTGTCTTTAAATGCAAGTCTTTCTGGAATAGAATCACAATACTACTTTAAAAATTAAAGCATGGTTAGTGAAGATTATGTTTGTGAATTTTTTGTGTGTGTGCTTGTGAATTTTTAAAATGTCTTATGAGGAAAATGGTGTTGATCTTTCAAAATTTTATGATCCTTTGGTCTCAATTAAACACATCACCAGAAGAAATGGAGCTCCAAATCCAGGGACCTCTGGTTCCCCTGATTACTTCCAGAACCCGAGCTCAGTCCAGGGTCAGGGTGGCTGCAAATGACATACATATTGGGCCCAGCTGAGGAGGAAATTCACATAGTGGGGGCTTCCCTCTGCTCAGGAGGGGGCGGGGCACCTTTCAAAGTTCACACACAGACACATAGGCCCTTGATGGCCTTATCCCTCCATTCTAAATAGACTAGACACAAAATTCCAAGCCTGATTACATTATCTATCTGGTCTCCCAGAGAACTCATGAAAAAAACAAACACAAAGCAGATATTTGAAACTCTGAACTGAAACGAGTCAAACTACCGGGCGTTGTTATGGAATGAAACACACCTGAAAAGCAGAACTTCCCCCGTGATTGTTTCTGGTGAGGTTCCTCTGGGGTTGGTTTTCCCATTCTTAAGATGAACATTTCCCCCTGATTTTAGGTGCCACAATGCTCAGTAGCCGTATCTAATAATATGGCAGGGTTGCCTTCCCCTGGTCTTTACTGACGGCTGTAGACCCCTTTCTGGGCAGCCTATTATGAAAACTGCTCATAGTAATGGCAGAGCATACACATTGCCCCATACATGAAAGGCAGGAAGCACCTTCACATGTTCTTAATGCAACCTGGCTATCTTTCATAGAGACAAAGTGGAGGGCAATGTGATTGTGCCTTACGTATACTTACTGTGCATTGTAGCTGTTTCATCTTCCAAACTGATTCAAAGAAGTTCACATATGACCTGAAATGACCCTAAGTGTAGATGTGTGAAAGGTGATTTGATTTCTCTTTGCTCATGGTCACATGATCTGTTTTGCAGGTTTACAGATGTTCTGTGGGTGAGCAGAACCACTCATTGTCTTTGGAGGGAGGAATGTTAGCAAAGAGCAGGCATGGGATTGATGATACTGTTAATATATTTGCAACTATCACAATTATTCTTACTGATAATAGTCCATTGCATGGAAAGTAAATGCAGTGCATATCCGTTATAGTATCCGGAATAGTATCTTCAAACGTCTCTGGTGCATGTACTTCCCCATCCGGGTGTGTGTCTATTTTTCATATGTACCATATATTTATGTATACCACAGGAAAGTATATAGGGTGACAAGATTGGATGACACCCCATTTCTTTCTTTTTGGAAACCATCAAACACATATAAAAGTAACCCTCTTAAAGTCAGCAAAGGAGCTATGAAGAGGGAAAGCCAGATCAGTCTGCCTGAGTTTGGATTCCCATTCAACACCAGTTAGCTTAACTCGCAACCAGTTACTTGATGACTTTGCGCTTTTATTTCCTCATCTGGAGCTATGGGGACCATAATACCTACTTCTCTGGGTTGTGTGGGCTGACACCCTCTTGGTTGGGAGAGAATTTTAACAAAATGTTGTGCAATGGCTTAGAATAGAAAAGGTAATCAATTTGGTGACCATGAAGAGAATCAAAGCTACTTTACATCACAGCTAGGTTGGGCCACATATGATTCTGAAAAAGTTAATGCTGGGATGCTGTAGACAGCCTAGGTTCAAAATCTCACCTCAGTGTCTGACAATAAGAAAATTTCCTAATCTCTCTGAATTTCAGTTTTCCCGTTTATAAAATCAGATAAGAATATGTTGGTGTAGAGATTAAGTGAGATCATTTTGTATACTCTGAAATGAGATCATATAACATGTAGTTTAATAATTGGCAGCTCTCTAATCAACTTATAAAACATGACTCTATTTATTTTGGAGGTATGTTATCCCATACATGTAGATGATGCTCTTTTCTTTTGTTTATTCAACTTCCATGGCCCCCAAGTCTTACAGGGCTCCGCCATTTACTTCCTCTCCCTCAGACAAATAAGAATATTAAACTAAGAACACAGCTATTGAGACCCTGGTGGGTTGAGAACTACTCAGAAAAATCTTGTTACTGGACCTTTGCTGAAAGCTTCCCCCAATTCCATGAGGTTGTAGTTCCACCGTCACCCCAGCCAGGCTCCCAGCCCTAATGAGGTATCAGGAACTCCTTTCATTTCTTATTAATTTGCCTTAGTGCTGATTATGTATGGTCCTGAACCCCTGGGCTGCAGACCAGTATCAATCTGTGGTCTGTGAGGAATTGGCCTGCACAGCGGGCTGGTAGATGCCTAGTAATGGGATTGCAGGGTCAAGTGGAAGGTCTAATTTGAGCTATACTTTACTGAAGGAAGCTTCATCTATATTTACAGCCACTCTCCATCACTCAAATCACCACTTGAGCTCTACCTCCTGTCAGATAAACAACAGCATTAGATTCTCATAGGGTGCAAACCCTACTGTAAACCTAGGGAATCTAGGTTGCACGCTCCTTATGAGAATCTAATGCCTGGTCTGAGGTGGAGCTGTAATGCACTTGAATCATTCTGAAACCACCTCCCCTCTTCCAGGGAAAAATCATCTTCCATGAAATTGATCCCTAGTGCCAAAAAGGTTGGGGACCACTGCCTTAGTGAGTACCAGGGATTAAAAACATACTGAATATCTTTTTTTTTCTTTTTTTTTTCCACATTAATGTGAAGATACAAACCACTAGGTTATAATGTTTGCATTTGTTAGGTAGAGTCCCTCTTGTAATCGTGTCCCACACCCAAGAGGTGTGCCATACACTCTAACATTGTGCCTGTTAAGTGGTAGCACACCAATCCCCCTCCCCACCTCCCTCTTTCCCCCTACCTCTGACATGTATTGAATTGAGTTTTTCTCTTATGCGGATTGGCATGTATTAGATCATCTACTGGCTTCATATTAGTACTGAGTACATTGGATACTTGCTTTTCCATTCTTGTGATACTTTACTGAAGAGAATGTGTTTCAACTCCATGCAAGTTAATACAAAACATGTAAAGTCCCCATCTTTTTTTTATGTCTGAATGGTATTCCATAGTGTGCATATACCACAGTCTATTAGTCCATTCCTGGATTGATGGGCATTTCAGTTGTTTCTACATCTTGGAGATTATAAATTGAGCTGCAATAAACAATCTTGTGCAAATGTCCTTATGATAAAATGATTTTTTGTCTTCCGGGTAGATGCCTAGTAATGGGATTGCAGGGTCAAGTGGAAGGTCTAATTTGAGTTCTTTGAAGGTTCTCCATACTTCTTTCCAAAGAGGTTGTTTGAGTTTGCAGTCCCACCAATTGTCTAAAAGTATTTCTTCTCTGTGCATCTGCACCAGCATCGGATAGGATACTTAATTTCATATGAATTAGGCCTGAGCTAGAATGATGACAATGGAAATTGAAAAGAAGAAACTAACAAAATAGCACAAACGAAGAATAGATAAGACCTGGTAATGATTACCTGTGATGAGGCTAGGGGAGGTGGCAAGGAGAAAGGAAGAGGCGAGCATGGAAAGTGACTCTGGAATTTTGACCCAGGGTACCCAACAGCAGTTTGGCATAACAAACAGAAATGAGAATTTAGTGATAGAGATAGAGAAATGTGATTATAGAAATAATGTGTGCAACAATTTTCCTAACATCTAGCTTAACCACACAGTATTTTTTAAGACTTTTTATGATAAATACTGTCACTGGCAAACAGACAAACAGGAGTCATAAGTATTTTCATTACTAGCTCCAAAATTCATTTTCCCATTCAGAGGGCGGATGTGTTCAGTTTTTTACACTGGGGTTCACTGGGAAACTGGGACCAGCCAGAGGAGGATCTTGTATACGTTAATTGAGTGGAAGCATTTCAGAGAAGAAACAGCTGTGACAGTCAGGAATCCTAAAATTCAGTGATCTAGTCTAATCTGGTTAAACATGAATGTATAAAAATACCATCTGCTAAAAGCATAGCCCAGACATTAGAGGGTGGGAGAAGGGAAGTGCAGCTTTTGTTGAAGAGCAGAAATCTTACAGGCAATAAAAACTGGAGAAAAACACAGGCAGGATGCCAAGACTGTCACTGTCTCCTTCAAGGCCCCTAATATACAATTATATCGTGAAGCCATTTCAGGCAGTTAAACTCAGTGAAATAAAGCGACCAGCATTTATCTGTCTCAATGAGTGGTGTGTGTGTGTGAGATTAGCAAACAAGTGAGCAAGAAAGACTCAACTTAGGGGTGGCTTTACCCAAAAGGACTAATGCATTTTAATTAAACTTTGAACTCCTTGATATTGTTGATTTGAAGTTTAGTTGAACTACATTCAAATCTTTACAGTCAAAGTTTATTTTTCTTTCTCAAACTGCTACTCAAGTTTGTATGAAAAGCAAAACATTACATTCTTATGGAGCCAGATTTTCATAGTTTCCTTATAAACACTTTAGAAATTAGAATATTATATCTTTATAAAAATATCTGATGAATTTGGATTAAGTTGAATTAATTCAACTGAAAGAGTTCTTGGACTTGAATCAAGCTGCGTCATGCATTGGAAGTAAAAATGAATGGAGAGGGAAGGGGCCTGAGTTCTGGAACCAGTTCTCCCAAATGTGATTTTAGTAACTCAGCCTCCCTGGATCTTGCTTCTCTCCCCTGAAGCAATGCGGGTCTATGGTCTGCTTTTCCCAGGGTCCCTTAAACCCTAAACTTCTCTGATCCTGTACTCCCATCATTAGATTTACTGCCTGGCTGGACTGCTTAGAAGGGGGGAAAAAAGGACTTAGCGAAATTATTAAATAATTTTAAAATATGTGTTCGATTTTTAATTTTTATGGATTCCTAATAGTTGTATTTATGGGCCACGTGAGACATTTTGATAGAAGCATACAACGTGCAATGATAAATCCACGTAACTGGGATATACATCATCTCAAACATTTTGCATCCCTTTGTCCTGGGGACATTCCAAACCCACTTTGTTCTTAGCATTTTTGTGGAAATGATGTTAGACTCACAGAGAAGTTATAAAAAACAGTTGCATCTCATAAATGCTTCACCTACCTTCTCCTCATGTTAATATTCTATATGTATGACCATAGTGCAATGGTCATTGATTGACCTTCCATACATCCTAAAATTTTCACCATTTGTCCTTTTACTGTTCTTTTCTCCAGCCCAGGATCCCACATTGCATTTCGTCATCCTCTTTCCTTACTCTCTTCCAATCTGAGATATCATGTTGGTCTTTGCTGTCACAACTTGATAGTTCTGAAGGGTAATGGCCAGACATTCTGAAGAATGTGACTGAATGGTTAAGTTTGTCAGATGTTCATTCATAAATAGATTGAGGTTATGTATTTGGGGCAAAAACACCACCCAAGGGATGCTGAACCCTTCCGAGGGCCTCATAGCAGGAGGACCATGTCATCTGTTGTCTTTTTGCACTTTTATCGCTTGCTTAGGGAGGTATCAGCTATGCTTTCCCTCTGTAAAGTGACTCTCTTTCCCTTTTTTATGATAAATGTCTTTGGAAAGATATAATGAGACTATGCAAATATCCTGTTTCGCACTGTACATTTGCCTGCTAATCTAAGCTGTATTCATGAGTCTCACCTGCAATAATTATTACTGCCTAATGCAAATTTTCTTTTGTCATCATTCCTTTTACATTTATTCATTGCACATTTAATGTAAGAAAACTATATCTCTTCTCCCCCATTTATTCACATCTATTGATCTGGGCAATGAATCATGGACTCATGGATTCTGGACTCATGGATGTTTGTTTTATACTTTGTGGGTTATAACCCATTGCAATATCTATTTACTTTAGCTGCTGAAATTGTCACATATTTGGCAATTGAGAACTCCTTCTAGTTCTGGTTCTAGTGTTCTTTTGACATCTCCCATCCTTTCACGAGCGTTTCCTTACTTTCTAAAACTCTGAATCACTTCAAGCTCTTGTACTTTTCTTTCCCCAGCCTTAGAATCCACTATTCATTCATCATGAAGCCAAGATTCTTTTTATGAATAATAGTATTTAGAAACCAAGATCTGGACACCCGGTGTTCTCATGGCTACTGAAATGTCAGGATAAGACTTGTAATGTATTGAATTGTATAGTTTGTCGTGTTCCATAATGTTATAGCTGCTGCACTCCAAACCATTCCAAATGTCTGCATTTTAGTCATCAGAAACAGGTATTGGGGCAATGCTAATGTTATTCAGCTTATGTTGAGAATAGTCACCATTGTCTTCATTTTTATAGATGATGATGATGGTAGAATATTTATTGATTATATGATTTCAAGAGATTGTGCTATTGGAAATGCAGGTATTTCATTTATCCAACAAATGCATGTTGAGTGCCGTCCTCGTGCCTGGCACTGTTCTAGGTGTTGAGAACACAGCACTAAATTAAGCAAAACTCCTGATCCCAAGCGTCTGAGTTCAGATTCTGGTGGTAACACTGGCTGAGCGTGCACCTTGACAAGAGACTCAACTTTCTTGAAATAGGTATAACAGTACCCAATAATAGTCTTTTTTTTCCCCTTAAAGGAGGTGTTTTGGAGGCTAAGTCAGAAAAAATGTATAAAGCAGTTAGCACTGTGAATAGCATCTGGTAGCAGTCATTAAATTTTATTTACAAATGATATTTGATACTGTATTAACATGATCCAGGCCCTTAAGAAGAAAAAAAAGCATGGCTATAAAGCACTCAATGGTTAACTGCACTGGCAGCATGCAAGAAGAGTTTTTTAATTATTGAGGATTCATTGAGGGTACAGAGTACCAGGTTACACTGATTGCATGTGTTAGGTAAAGTCTCTCTTATAACTATGTCCCACCTCCAAGAGATGTGCCATGCACCACAACCCCCCACCCCCCACCCCCTCCCTCCTTCTCTCTCTTTGCTCCCCTCTTCCTCCACCCCCAACCATGTACTAGGTCATCAGTTGTCCACGTATCAGAATTGAGTACCTTGGATCCTTGCTTCTCCATTCTTGTGATGCTTTACTAAAAAGAATGTGTTTCAACTCCATCCACGTTAATACAAATGATATAAAGTCTCCATCTTTTTAGTGGCTGAATAGTATTCCATGGTATACCTATACTACAGCTTGTTAATCCATTCCTGGGTTGGTAGGCATTTAGGTTGTTTCCACAGTTTGGTGATTGTAAACTGAGCTGCAGTAAACAGTCTAGCACAAATATCCTTATGGTAAAATTTTATTTTTCTTCTGGATAGATGCCCAGTAATGGGATTGCAGGATCAAATAGCAGGTCTAGTTTGAGTTCTTCAAGGATTCTCCATACTTCCTTCCAAAAAGGTTATATCAGTTTGCAGTCCCACCAGCAGAGTCAAAGTGTTCCCTTCTCTCCACTTCCACACCAGCATCTGCAGCTTTGAGATTTTATGACATGGGCCGTTGTCACTGGAATTAGGTGATATCTTAGGGTGGTTTTGATTTGCATTTCTCTGATAATTATAGATGATGAGCATTTTTTTGTATGTTTGTTAGCCATTCATCTATCTTCTTTAGAGAAGGTTCTATTCATGGAGGTTAAAAAATGACCAATGAGTTAAACAGAGTACTTGTCACTAACATGATGGGAGGAATTAGTTAAGCAGGATCTGAAGATGTATTGTAATCTTAAGTGATTACATGCAGAAGGCGTTTGCAGGCGGAACACAGCCTGAGCAAAGACTCAGGGGATGTTCTTGCCACAATGAGAATAATTTTAAATGGACTTCCCAGATCAAAAATCACCAAATCAGTAAACAGAAGGAGTGACTGAGATTTAGCAGAGGACCACATGTATTAATACAGTTTGATCACAATGTGATACAGATAATGTCCTGCTCTTAAGAAGCTTTTATTTTACCAAAGTATATAATGCTATGAATTGATTGTTTGACTCAGTGATACACAAGTCAGGGAAAAAAAGTTTCTGCTTGGCCAAATTTTCTTAACAAATTTCTAGGACTCCATAGTAAAAGCAGATTTTTTGAAAGAATTTAGCTTAAAATAATTAATGTTGACCATTCCCATTTTATGTGACAAAAACATTGCCTCATTTGTCTTTATTAGCATCTGTGGCAAACTTTTAAAAACAAACCTTTTTGTATGTGTTGATTGTTCAAAAGATATTCCATACACAAAGGAAATATTTTCTATCTTTAAGAGAAAAAAGTAATTTGGTAAGTGAATTTGTTTAAATTGATGTATTTAACAATCATCAGTTAAATGATGTATATGGGTTGTATATGGGGAGAGGTAAAGATGAAAGATACATCTGGAACAAATAACAAAGGGCCTTCAATAGAATGTTAAATAATTAGCACCTTATTAAAAAAATAGCAGAGAAAGGCAATGTTTATATTTGAAAATGATGCTTAAGGACCTCAATCTTTAGCAATGAGCAGAATGAGTTATTAATATAATGAAAAAGAAACTTGAGATCGGAAGTTGTTAAGGTGCCCAGGGAAGGAGGACAATGAAATGACCCCAACCACATGGGCACAGCAGCAACTCTGGAGCAGCTAGGGATGTCTGGGGATTAAGAGCCCCTGGGCCACCTCAGCTCCTAGGGCATGAAGACAAGCAGATGGCCACCCAGCCTCCTGTCCATCAGAATAGAATCTAGGAGCTATTCTGCACACTTCTCAGGAGATCAACTGTCAGAGATGTATTAGTAAGTGTTTAACATGTACCTGTTCAGGGGGAAAAGAAAAAGCCCAGATTTGTAGCTTTACCAACTTCTATGGTGTAAATATCCTCACCATACTTTCTCTCGAGCTATAGCTACTCTTACATGTTAAGAGTGTTTGGTTGCTCCATACGACACTGACATAATCCCCACATATTTACCTGCTACTGCCCAGCCACTCACAAATACACCCACCTCCTGTTTACATGGTGTCTTTCCAGAGAGGAATTTCTTTTCTTATTAAGAAATTCACAGATCCTAGTTGAGAAAGACCATTGGGCACATTCGCCACTGCATTTATGAAAGACCAACACAAAAATGAGCTACAGTCAGCCATTTTCAAGTCCAATAACATAACAGGCTAACTGTTTTTGCTTTTGAACCTTTAGATGAAAACACAAAAGCCTAGCAACTGTCACATCTCTAAGACAAACATTTCTATTTTGCTTATTCTGTTGTGAAAACCTGTGAGTCCCTCCACCTGCCTTATTTTGGACTCACCTTGGGAGAGGCAGCCCTTTGCAAAGATGGTGCCTTGGATGCTAAGCTAAATCAGTGACCTTCCAAATGAAGCTAGGACTCCCTTACTCACCTGACTTGCATCCCTTCCCATGCTTCATGCCAGAATTCTGCCTCAAAGCAGCTTTAAATCATATCCCACTTGTAAGTAGCAAGAACAGCACATTTTCTCTTGCCAGGCAGAAGAAATCTAACTGTACGGCTGTAACATTTACATGCGACACATCATTTGTCAGCTCAAGTTTGAACTAACTTCCTTCCAAATACTCTGGGACATCAGCTTCTTTCTGAAACCCAGGTTATCAGTGACTATGGTAAGATATCATTTATACTTGACCTTGCTTGTAAAGATACCATTAATAGGAACCTGCTGCTTGGCCATGGCTTTTTGTAATGGGGAAAGGGAGATAGAGTTTGAATTAGTTGGAATAAATTCCTCTCGTGTGCTTTGACTCTCTAGTGTTTCTGCCCCCTGCTGCATGTTCTTCCTGTGCATCATTTAGATTTATTAATATGCAAATGAAAAGCTATATTTTTGTGCGGTGCACTTGATATATCCCTTCTGCCTCAAAGTCTTTGCACACCCTGGCCATTTTCCCAGGAGTTCACGTCCCACTTGGAAAACCAGGTCAGATGTCACTTCCTCTGGAAGCCTTCCCTGACTCTTATCCTTCCCCTGAAAACAATCATCTCAGATGGAAATCGTACATGTCTGCGATTCATTGATAAATGTCCCTTCTGCCCCACTACACTAGACAATGAATTAGTTGAGAGACTGGATTTGGTTTTGCTCACTTTAGAGTCTTACTATGTAAGGCACACACAGTCAATGTAGTACAGTGACTGAATACATGTGGATAAATGGACAAACCAAATTCCAGCTGCACAACTTTGCATATAAGCTGCTGCTCTTTTAACTCTCTTTACTTCCAACACTACTTAAATAGTCAACAAAAGTGGAACCTCCATAGTTGACCGTCTCCCTACCCTGACCACCTCCTTAAATTGACCTAATTTTCATGGACCAGACATGAACCACATGTATGTACCAGTACAGCAGGCCTAGTTCCTTATGTTGCCCACCTCTGTATGTTGACCAATTTGTTACAGCCCCATGGATGGTCAACTCACAGAGGTTCTACTATATTTTTTATCTGTTTAGAATGATGAAATAGAAAGTGTAGAAAGAAATAGAAGTAGAGATGACGATGATGATAATGATGGCCTTTTAAAGTAAGCATTGACGAGGCCAGGCCTGGTGGTTCACACCTGTAATCCTAATAGTCTGGGAGTTCGAGGCAGGTGGATTGCTTGAGCTCAGGAGTTTGAGACCAGCCTGATTAAGAGCGAGACCCTGTCTCTACTAAAAATAGAAAATTTAGCTGGGTATCCTAGTGGGTGCTTGTAGTCCCAGCTACTTGGGAGGCTGAGGCAAGAGGATTCATTGAGCCCAAGGGTTTGAGGTTGCTGTGAGCTTTGATGCCAGGGTACTCTACCCAGGGTGACAGGGAAACTCTGTCTCAAAAATAGGAAAAAAAAAACAAAGCCAGTGTAAGCTAGGCATGGCGACTCACTCTTATAATCCTAGCGCTCTGAGAGGCTGAGGCGGGTGAATTGCTTAAGCTCAGGAGTTTGAGACCAGCCTGAACAAGAGTGAGCCCTCATCTCTAAAAGTAGGCGGGCCTTGTGGCGGGCACCTGTAGTCCCAGCTGCTCGGGAGGTTGAGGCAAGAGGATCACTTGAGCCCAAGAGACTGAGGCTGCTGTGAGCTATAATGCCATAGCACTCTACCCAGCACAACAAAGTGAGACTGTCTCAAAAATAATAATAATGATGAATAAATAAGTGAAGTGAGCACTGGCATTCCTCTCCTGGGGTCACAGGAAGCTCCACTCCAAGTTGCAGACTCATTCTTGACAAGCATGCAAACTTTGGCCTTGGACGTTTAGATACTAATTGTTATTCAGGCTGCTAGACCAGGAGGACCAATAGCCGGCATGCTGGACAGAGCATGAAGGTCATGGTCAGGAGACCTGGACTCTCCTTTCGCACCAGCTCTGTGGTCGTAACCTTTGTATATCCGTCCACAATAGAAAAATGATAAAACTAATCCCCTCCACTCAGGCTTGTTATGGAGGCAATTTATAAACTGTAAAGCACTCAACACTGTCGATTGTTCTTCTTTTAAATTAAAAAATATTATTGATATATAATATTTGTCAGTATTTATGGTGGTACATGTGGTATTTTGATACATGCATGGAATGTGTGATGATCAAGTCAGGGTATTTAGAACATCCATCACCTTGGGTGCCTCAGTTGTTCTTTTTTTTCAATTCTGCTGGTCAAATGGAGGTAGGAAGGATGGAAACAAAATCCAAAGCTGAGAGGTCCAGGTTCTGTTCCCCAGACCCAGGCCTGTGCTGTAAGGTGATAACTCAGGTAACATTTGTTTAAAATCTCCTATGGGATGATGGATGGAGATTTTCAAAACAATTAATACAGCATGAAATCGGAAATTGCACATGTCTGCGATTCTTTGATGAATGTCCCTTCTGCCCCACTGCACTAGACAATGAATTAGTCGAGCGACTGAGCTCAGAACCTTCAGAACTTCCTGTTGACAGTGTTCCTAGAATGCTTTTCTTTCTATAAGGGAATCATTTTAGATTTTCTTACTGACACTTCCCTGTGATGATATTAATAGTCAGTTACCTAAAAACTATCAACCCTAAGAGGAATGTCTGAGAGTGAGGGTAAAGTGAAAAGCTCGCAGTCTAGCCAGATTCCACCTAAATCGTGAAGTAGGTGAAGCTCATTTGGGGGGACGCGCAGAGTCCTCATCCTCTGTCCCTGAGGACTGCTGCGTGCCAATTTCAGAAGCTTACGCAATTACGTTACCTCTTCTCAAACATGGCTAGAGAAGGGCCTGATGAGCTTATCTCATCAGGATGTGAGTGGTCTGGGAGAAGTGGGTCTCACCCAGGGACGTCACTGCAGTGGGCACCGGCCTGTGCTTCTAACAAGCCCCCTGGGCGAGTTGACTGATAGAATCTCGGTAGCTGGAGGGCAGGGCACATCTGTCTTCATGTCCACTGCTGAATCCCTGGCAGTTAGGGCAGGACTCGGCTTGCCAGGGGTGATCAGTAGAGTCGCTGAATGATGTGCGCAGCATGGGGAACCACCGGCGTCCCTGTGCCTCCTCCTCCTACACCTCCCTTGAACTCCCTCAAACTCCCTCCACTGTATCTTAGTGCATCCGTTTACTTGTGCTGCTTTAACAAAGTAGGACAGACTGGGTGACACAAAAGGGGGATGGAAGTCCAAGGTCAGGGTGTGAGGATTGGTTTCATCTCAGGTTGCTGGAAGTCCAAGGTCAAGGTGTGAGGATTGGTTTCATCATAGGTTGCTCCTGTGGCTTGTCGGTGGCTGTCTCCGCCCAACAGTCCTGCGTCTTCACCATCCTGTGTGTCCACTGGTGTCCTGACTTCCTCTTCTGCTAGGGTCACCAGTCCTGTTGGACCAGGGCCCGCCCATATGACCCCATCTTACATTCATTATCTCTTTAAAGACTCTCTCCCCTCATAGGGACACATCAGGACTTTGACATATGACTTCTAGATACAATTCGGCCTGTGACACTTACCAAACGTATAAAGTCTCATGAGGTCTTCATCATAGCCGTTTGTCTAGCAGACTGGATGTGGGGGAAGTTTCTTGGGAGCCGTGAGACTCTTCTGCAGCCTGTAAAATCACTCCCAATAAGCAGCCACTTATAAGTGACATTGACCCTGAAGAAACAAACTTTTGCCTAGGACTTTTAGCAACTGACTAGACAGCACACACTGTGTCAGTGCGGCCAGGACAAGTATCTCTGCTTCAGTGACACGGAAAGCAACAAGTGAAGTGTCACACAATGAAAAGGAGAGGAATTATCCTTGTGGCCACAGGATGCTAATAACATACCGAAAACTATTTTCATAAGGCAGAGTTGTCGTTTGATATTTCTTTCTGATTTTTTGTGGGGTTTTTTATTTAAAAAAGGAAAATAAACCCTTAGTAAATGAGAGCGTTGCAACCTAATACCATGTTCCAACTCATAAATGTTTTTCTTCAGAGTTCATTTGGAAGCATTTCAGACAGATTGTTAGGATTATTACTTTCTGGGATAAATTCATGCATTTCCCCCCCCCCCAAACATTTCTTCCTCAACCCATAACCTTCCTCTCCACAATATTTCGCATGTTGCAATAAAAGAGTAAGGAAGAAAGGCAACCTCTGTCTATTTTTAGATCAACACATTTGCCAAACTCACGGAGACTTATCTAAATGCCGGCTTCCCACAGCTATGAGTTGTTTTGTGATTGCCAAATACTTAAGCCGATTTTATAACCCTCTTCCAAGTGGACATGGTGGCATGCAAGCGCTATCTTTAATGCCCCCATTTCACACATTATCTCCCATCCTGTTGTTTCTCTGAATATCATCATTGTGTGAAAGTGGGCTGACCCTGGGTGGGTCCAGGTAAACACCTAAGCTTAATGGACTTCACTTGTCTTTAAAGTGCCTGGGTTCTGCAGGCAGAGGGTTGGCGGGCAGGGGCCCAGGCAGGGATGTTTTCTGGAGGAGATTCTGGGAGCTATGGCAGTGGCGATGCCAAAACAGGAGCTGGGCATCTGTGGAACTGGCAGCTGAGTCATGGAGGTGAATGGGCTGAGGTCCCATCTGGCAAAGCCAGAGCCTGGCTGTCTCTCAGTGGTGCCACAAGGACACTCAGGAGCAGGGCTGAGTCAACAGGCAAAAAAGGAGAGCCCTGGGTGGGTCCCTCAGAGCCCCGCAGAGAGCAGTCATCCAACCCCAACAAATGCTGCTGAGGGCTCAGCTTTCTCATCTGGAGAACTTTAAAGCCTTTGCCGCAGATTTGGCAATAGAAATTAGACAGATTGGACCTGGAATTTACGATTCCTAATTTTTCACCCTCCACTGGGTCATTTGCCACTGGAAATACAATGCTGTGTATAAAAGAAGGCTTCCAAGGTTTTAGAGAGATTTGATGAGATGTACAGATCAGGATTGTCCTCTTAGATATAGCCAACACCTGTACATGGCAGTTTAGAGTGACTTTCCCCAAACTTTATCCAAGGATGGATAGAGGAGCCATCCACAGGGAAGAATCTACTTGGCAATTAAAAGAAACCAACTACTGGTACTCACAGCACCATGGATCAGTCTCGAATGTACTGAGCTGAGTATAAGAAGCCAGGCCCCGAATACTGTCTGGCTACATTTATGTGATGTTCTAGAAAATGGAGTAGCAGATTCCAGAGACTAGGAGCTTGACTCCAAAACAGTTTGGAGGACATTTGGGGGTGATGGAGCTGTTCTCTATCTCGACTACAGCAGTGGTTATAGGACTGATGCGTTCATCAAAGCTCTTAGGTCTGTACCCTATGAAGAATGGAATTTGGTGCATCCTTGATTTTTAAAAAAGTTTAAAGGGAGAGAAGAATAGCATGTGTGCTCCTACGAGACAGTATGGTGAAAAAGGGAACAGTGTAGGCTCGGTAGCCAAACTGCCTGGGATTAAAACTTGGTCTTGCCTCTTACTGTCTGTCTCATTTTCCTCATTTTAAAATGGGGATAATATGCCAGGTGCGGTGGATTCATCCCTTGAGCTCAGGAGTTCAAGACCAGCCTGAGCAACAGTGAGACCCTGTCTCTACTAAAAATAGAAAAACCAGGCAGGCATCATAGCACCTGTAGTCCCAGCTACCTGGGAGGCTGAGGCAAGAGGCTCGCTTGAGTCCAAGAGTTTGAAGTTGCTGTGAGCTATGATGATACCACGGCCCTCTTCCCAGGGCAACACAGTGAGACTTTGTGTGAAATAAATAGATAAATAAAATGGGGATAATAAAAGCGTCTATCTGATGGGATTGTTAGAACTATTAAAGGAAATTAGTATAGTTTAAATGTGGGGTGTCCAGCCTTCTGGCTTTTCTGCACCCACATCAGAAGAGTTGTCTTGGGCCACACATTAAATGTACAAACACTAACAAAAGGTGGTAAACAAAAATAAAAAGGTTCATGCATGATTTTTGTGATACCCACCACCGCAGGTAAGCAAAAAAGTTCTCAGATAATTCAGAGGTGGCCCCCGGGCTGTGGGTTGGACACCCCCTGAAGGAAGTACAAAGACTGGGCCAAAGGCACACATTATCATATACATGCAACCAACTGTCTACTGGTACAACACCATGGATCAGTATACATGAAAATTATGCCAATCAATGCTTCCACAAACAGAGCATATGAGTTCTTGCTTCTCTGCTCTCTACCCAACACTGCCTACTACGAATCTTTTTCATCTTTCCCAATGTGGAAGGTTAAAAACACCTCCTTGCTCACATCACATCATTTCTCCCCCTTTGATGACTAGTGAACTTGAACATCCTTTCATATGTTTATTGGTCATAAATATTTTTAATGTGAATTGCCTGTTTATAATTTTTCTATTAGAACGCTCCTAGTTTTATGACTAACTTATATAAATATGCTACAAATTAGGCAGAATATTTGTCGATCTTTATTTTTATACTGGGCGCCAGACATTTTTCTACACATAAGCGTTGAAACGAATATTAACATTCGATCCAGCACATATAGCATAAACATTCTCTCTCTCCTCACCACGCCCTGTTCACCTCACCCAAACCTCAAACCCACACTCAAAACAAGGCTGATGTTTTCAAACAGAACTTCTTCCAACTCTCTCATTTCTTTCCTCCTTCTTCTAACCTCGCTTACATTTTTGACTAAACAAGTTTAAATTTTAAAATTCCTCTGTGATGCCTGTGTGTGTTGGTCCTGTTTAAGTAGCTCTTACCTTTTGATGAATCATCATCTTTTTGTCCAAGTATGGGATTTACATTCCCACAGTCCATCTTGATTTGGAAGTTCTTTGTGGCAATTCTCATTGTCTGGCATTACCCTAATACAATCCTAAATGTCTTTACATTGCAAAATAAGCGCCTGATGGCATGCATCTCATGGCATGTTCAGCAAGAGAGTTCAAAATTAGTATATTTCTCAACAAGATGAGAAGGTGACAGTTGAGATGTATCAGGTCAAGAAAGGCTGGTGGCCCTTAGGAAAGGGAGGTACTTGGGTGGTCACAGAGCCCTCGCCCATGAAATGACTGGCTGATTGCTTGTTTGTGTTTAAGAGATCGGGGTCTCACTATGTTGCCCAAGCTGGAGAGCAGTGGCTATTCAGGGGCCCCGTCAAATCACACAGCAGCCTCAAACTGATGGCCTCAAGGGATCCTCCTCACTCAGTGACTGGAATGACAGGCGCGTGCCTCTGTCCCCAGCTCATTCTTTAACACTGTCACGTCTCTTCCTCTTGACTTCCCCTTCTGTCTGCTCCTTCCCTGGGAAGTTTCCATTCTCTCTGTCCTCACTCTGCCCTGTCCATCTCCCCCAAACCTCAAATCCACACTCAAAACAAAGCTGATGTTTTCCAACAGAACTTCTTCCAACTCTCAAATTCACCTCGTGGCCGAGTGAAATCAGACTCCCCGGTCCAAGCACCACTTTTAAAGGCTTGGCTCTTTTCTTCTTCCTCATTTAAAAATAACAATTCCTGAGAAACAAAATATAAAACATAGGTGTAATCCATCTCCTATGAGCTCACATTTTTAGGGTTATTTTTTTCTGGCCAACCGATCCCGCCTTCATGCTGATGCCCCTTTTTGTTTCCTTAAAAAGTACTAAGTTGCTCCATCAAAAGCCAAAAGGAAAATAAACCACGTTTCTCAGGCAGTGGGAGGCAATCATAACAAAGGTCTCCAACACTTTGAGCACATTTTCTGATTGAGGGGAAAGAACCACGTTTAGTTGCCAGTTATTTCTTTAAGAGGAAGTAAAAGTTAAAAAAAATAAAAATAAAAATACCCAGCTAAATGTCTGTGTATAGAGAAAGGCAAAGCTTTTCATGCGTTTGATTCAGAATCTGCCTTTAAAAATTTTTTGTAAGAAAAATAATAAACATTAGATGATGAAATAAGACCTGTTGTCTCAAAGTCAGAGAGAAAAAGTTTGTATAGTTTTGAACCTAAATCTCGGCACCAAAATTACTTTGTCTCCAGATTATCATGTAAGTTCCTAAACACAGAATCATGCAATATCTTTAAGTAAGATTTATGAGTCTTATTTAAGTATTGTTTCACACACACATATGTACCCACCCCAACATGGATGTGTATATCTACAGGGATCGTAGGTATGGAAATGAAATAGTGCTTATCAAAACTGGTCACTCATTTTGGAAAGAGAAATTGGTTTGGACCGCACATCAGCAGCCCAATTCTCCACCCCTAGAGAGATCTGATGATTTTAAGGTCCTGACTACAAATGCTCCTGCCTTTTTACCAGGCGCAATCCCTAGGTAGTGTCTCAAAAAGCAAACATACTTTTGGGGTAGATAACTGTTTGCTTGGCCTCGGGAGAACTGTGGCTACGTTCTTAGGAAGAAAATTGTGGCCTCCTTTGCCAGTTATTTTATTTTTCCAGAGTAGGAAAATTCCCACCCCAAGGCCCGGGAATTAAAGTTTCTAAAGGAAAGACCTCTTCCTCGGGGCCATTAGGAGGGTGTCTCTCCAACTGTCACCAGTAGTGGCAATCCAGCTGTGATCACTATATCGCTTTGTGGAACCTGTGTCTATCCGTCTGTCTGTCTGCCAACACCTCTGAGAGCATATGAATAAGTCCAGCAGAATTTAGCTGTGGTTTACATTAGCCTGTCTTCATTGACTCACGTTCCTCATCTCTCTCATCCTTAGTATATTCTCACATTATTACTTACTCCCCTATTTAATCAGGCTTCAGTCCTTATTCCAAGCCTGGCACCATGACTGGTACTGAGGGTGCAAAGATTCCTTCTTTCTTCATTTCTTTCTTTTTTTTTTTTTTTTTTTTTTTTTGAGACAGAGCCTCAAGCTGTCACCCTGGATAGAGTGCCGTGGCATCACAGCTCACAGCAACCTCCAATTCCTGGGCTCAAGCGAGTCTCTTGCCTCTGCCTCCCAAGTAGCTGGGA
>CAUYRH010159294.1:0-69330 GCA_963574655.1 Perodicticus potto | reverse complement strand
CCCCAGCCTCTCAGAGTGCCAAAAGCATAAGCTACTAGGCCCAGTCTAGATTTTTTTTTTTGCAGTTTTTGGCCAGGGCTGAGTTTGAACCCACCACCTCTGGCATATGGGGCTGGTGCCCTACTCCTTTGAGCCACAGGCACCACTCCCAGTCTAGATTTTTTTTTAAAAGCCATTTTTTTTTTTTGGTATTCAAAATATTTATTTATTTATTATTAAATCATAGTTGTGTACATTAGTGCAATCAAGGGGTACAATGTGCTGGTTTCATATACAATCTGAATTATTTTCATCATACTGTTTAACATAGCCTTCATGGCATTTTCTTAGTTATTGTATGAAGACATTTGTATTCTGCATTTAGTAAGTTTCGCCTGTACCCTTCTAAGATGCACCGTAGGTGTGGCCCCACCAATTACCCTCCCTCTACCCCAATCTCACCCCTCCCCTCCCCTCCCTTGCCCCTTTCCCCATATTCTTGTGCTTTACCTCTCTCATGTTTACATGGATGGAGTTGGAACATATTCTTCTTAGCAAAGTATCTCAAGAATGGAAGAGAAAGTATCCAATGTACTCAGCCCTACTATGAAGCTAATTTATACCTTTCATATGAAGGCTATAACCCAACTATAGTAAAAGCCACTTCTGTAACTGTGGCTATCACTGGATTGCTTTCAGAGCAAAAGAAAATTCCAAGCATCAGCATCTTTATTTCTAAGGGGCCTACCTATGTTTAGAAGAATGCATGAAATCTATTCTAATCTGGTTTACCTAAATACAAAAGATCAAAGGCAGAAAAAGACCCTGGCAGTGGCCTAAGTTCTGCTTCCCGGACCTTGCCCTAAGTCTCCAGGCTGCTAGAAGGAATGACCTTCATAACTCAGGCTTTCCCCCAAAGGAGATAAGAAAACAGAACTACCCAATCCCAGAAAGGGCTTGCTGAATGCTGTTTTTATCAGTGGCTGCATTCCGGCTTCCGTGTTAACTACAGCAGAATAATTATTTTTGAGATTGTACATTGCCACATTGAACAGAATAAGCTGGAACACCAGGAGATAATGGACTGATTACACAGCCATCTTTTAAACATTTCATCAGTCTTAGAACAGCAGATAAAACAACGATTTCATGTGTACCAGCAGGTTCCAGATTAACCCCGCAGAGTTAAAAACTGTGGAACCACATATCAGCTGATTCCAATTTAAAGCAATAAATCACTGGTGAATGTTGACATGGTTCTACGGGGTCTGGTTACCAGGTGACAGTTACTGTAAGTTTTAATTCATCTTCTGCATTGAAAAAAACACAGTATTGTACAACTGCCTTGAAGCTGTCACAAAAATACATTTTTAAGAGAGTAATAAAATGTAAAGAAATATCCTTAATAAAATTGTCAGCATCAAGAAGATACAGAGTTCTCATAAAGAAATGAATTAGAATCAGCAGTAAATATATACCAAGACTCTAAGCTTGAGGAAATGGAACAGGTTTTGCCTTCATGGACCTGAATATCAGATCCCCACCTGGGAATAAAGATCTAAGAGTTGTTCCCTGCTCTCCTGCCACTGACCGTGCAAGTCAGACAGAGGTGAGGCTATTCAGCGCCATAGCAAGGCAGCCCCGAGGACGGTCCATGCTCCCTGCACTGTGCATTGTTTAAGGGAAAAGTGGCTCCTGAGACCACAGAGCCTGCTGCATCACTGGAGGTGTCAGGCAACCCGGACACTGAACTGTATTCCAGGGAGCACAGAAAATGGTTTGTGTTTTCCTTTTCCCCTGTGACATTTAAGAAGAGACCATTTGCTACCTTAGGATCTGCGTTTTTTATGGCAACTGAAACTTGAAAGTGAACAGTACTTGAGCTACAAAACCTTTCCTGCCCATGTGAATGGACATTTGCGGAGGAGGAGTGTGGCCCCGTGTGAGGGTTCTGGATTCCACGGGCCCCGGGTATGACAAGAGGGCGAGGGCTGAGTCGGAGAGGGTGGCTCTGGGCCCAAGTCTTCCTGCCTGAGCAAGTCACTGGCCTCCTTCAACCATATGGTCCTTCTCTGCACAAAATGAAAACGGAGTCCCCGGCCCCAGCTACTTACCGGCCAACACAGGGAAATGACTGAACGATGTGAAGACGCCCTATCAATAGAGGAATTCTATTTACAGGTCAGTTATCACTGAACAGGGCCAGCCACGCTCTCGGGTTTAAAAGCCCGCTCCGCCACAGAAGACGCGGAGTGGTTTTCAGCAAGTTACTCCTCACATCTTCATTTTTTTCCCCTAAAAAGAAGCTGACGCTGCTCACGTGCCTCCCAGGGTTACTATGGGATGATTGGTCTAAATGACTCTAAATTACACATTCAAGCATTTATGTGATAATACAGCTGCTAACCAATAAAAATAGCCCAATTATGAATTCAAACCATATGCAAATGTAAAGGATAAAGTCATTCTCAAGGGCCTCATTTTTCCATGAGGTGCTCTTCACTATGGACGTGGAGAGAGGAGTTGTAAATGAAGACTCTGTCTCGCCATGTTCAAGAAAGAATATTAATATTTTGTGTGACTGCGTCTGTGAATGAAGACATTCAAAAAGTCATTATGTTTTCAACTTAGGTTAATAATAAGGCTATTTTTCCACCCACTCTTTGGCACAGCTGTAGTGTTCTTGGTCTCAAGTGGGAGGCGACGTGGAACAGGACCCAGAAGATAAATGACACAATGCAAGGCAGGGCTTAGTTCCTATAAAATCCCACCGGGCAGGGAGGCTGCTGTACTGTCCTAGCCACTGCGACCCCTTTCTTCCCCAGCAGGCATGAGGGTCACAGCTTCAAGGTCTGTCAACAAGAGCATGGCTTACCGTATCCAGGTGCTGGTAAATTAATTTTTGTCCTAATTCCAATCAGATGCCAGCCAAAATCTTAAACACAATTTATATCCTGTCCTGTTTCCTTTGGTGATGCTACTTTTTCCAAGCACTGCTATTGGCCTGGATGGATGTAACCGGTTCATGGTCACTGACGAGGAAACAGTAAGGAATAAAATGCAATGGTACCTAAGAATGGCTTCGAGGACCCCGAGACCTCACGTAGCAAAAGTGTGGAAGCAGGAGTCAGCGAATACCGAGTTTTACCCCGTGCACACTGAGCCTCCTCCTGCTGTCTGCTGCCTTTCTGTTCTCTCTGGGGCAGAAAAGTGAGGCAAACAGCAGTTAACACTCTCAGAAAGCACTTTGGGCGTATTCCTAGAAGAGGACAGCAAAAGTGCCAAGTGTGACATTACTGTGTTGTAACAGAATGAGAAATATGATCACACTTAGAGGTGGGATAGCAGGTGAGTTGAAGTTCACAGGTGAACACTGACAGTAAATATCACAGATTTCTACAGCTTCCAAAAGGGCACTTCAAAAGCTTCTTCTGAACTACTCAGGGAAAGGCACTATTGTCCCTGTTATCCTGAAACGGGACTAGTGCCACAGAATGCTTAAAAGTGGCCTACTGAAAATTATAATTCAGAGCAGAAGCCACTGAAATCAAAGCTCACCTCCACTCCTTCCTGAGATTATGACTTGTCCAACGACGAGCCATTGGAATTTTTGTAACCTAGATGGCACTATAAAATATGAGGAATTGCTGTTTTCTGTGAAACAGATAGTAAATAAAAATTGAGCTGAACTTCTCCATGGTAAGTAACACTATGGGTATCTGCAACCAATGTCGCTTTCTTTCAGAATCAGAAATTGTTACCTCACTCTATGAATTCCTGTTACAATGTACCACTATACTCACGGTAAAACGGTGTAAGGCGTGAAAATGTCATTGATCTTTGTTAATAGTAACAGAAGAGGAGGGAGGGTTAAGAAGCGTTTATATGATAAAGGATTTCTGTAGTTTGCTTTACTTTTCCTCCTACCCTACAGAGACTAGAATTTGGTCACTGAGTGCTTCAGGACACCTCCTGCAGAGAAAGGACTTACTGAAGGCAAAGGTTTAGACATATTCCAAAATGAAAACGATTTAAAAATCTTTATTTTTTACAAGCTTGAAGAAAAAAAGAAAACCATGAAAAATTATAAAATGCAAAAAAGCACCAAAATAAAATCCTAAGTTGAGTCCCTAAACTACCAAACTCCTAGCTATGGGACTACTACTCAAACCGTGAAAATCTCAACTGTCTCATCACAAAATGAGGAAGACTGGACTTCCCCAAGTTCTTTCCCAAGATCACAATGAGAATTAACACTTTGTAAATCTGTAAATGTGAAGCACATTTAGAATTTCTCAGAAAAGTTATTCCATTAACAAAATACCATATTAAGTATTCTTCTGGCTAAACCTGCATTACAACGATCTCACTGAAAACTATATCCGACCCTTAACAGGCAGCTACCCTTTGCTCAAAGTCTACTACCAGGGAAGTTTCATTCCCCGCCTCCTTGCCCAACCCTGGAGTCCAGGACATAAGCAGGGACGCTGGCTGGTGACAGCACTGGTAAGGCACCAGGGTGACCCTAGCTCACCCTTAATTCAATTACATCCCATTGTAGGGAATGTTCAGGTAATGCAGACATTTTCTTCTGTATGAATTTGGATATAATTATTGCCCTCATCTCGTCACTGGGACACTTTCCTGTTGTTCTGTTCACATTCACATAAACCTGTGATTTCTTACAGACCCCTGGTTGTGTGATTTGCGGACTGAGACTCAACACCTTATCCACCAAACCATTCCTTCCCCTGCAGATTTCTCCTTGGCACCTGCCTCTCACCGACGGAGCCCCTTAGGGTTTTCCAACCAGAAGGCAATTACAGCCTTGGAGGGGCTAAGCCTGGATTCTAACAGGTCACAAGAAAACCACACTCCCTGGGGAATGATTCTCATATGAGAATCTGCTGAAAGTCTTCGGCCACGCCTGGGTCCTTCTGCAGAGGAATTAAATCCAAACTCCTGAGGGTGGAGTCAGGGCGCTGGTATTTCTGTTATTCCATTTCTCCAGGTGATTCCAATGTACAGACAGGGTTAAAACCTGCATCTCATTTCAATCTCCAATCAACCCTGTGTAAAGGGCTCTGAGAGCGTGGGCAACGCAGCTGAGGGCACACAGGAGATTTACCCTGTCCGCAGCACATCGTGAAGTCCCTGACCCCTCCCTTAAATAGTAAGACTCCCTTGTTATCGCTGTGACAGGCCGTCGTGGGGCACGGTTGTCACCAGCGAGGTGGGAGAGCACAAGGGCTGACTCCCAGGGAAACCCGGCTCTCCGTCCATCCAGTCCTCCAGGGTTGGCGCTGACCCTGAGATCTCTCCTGTACTGGTCAGTCACAGGGTGGCAGGCCAGTCCGGACTGCAGCAGTGGCATGTGCCACTAAGCAGAAAGGGCTGCCTGCGAGTCAGAAGCAGCTTGGTCCTCTGATGCTATCAGAATAAAGGGTGCAGCATGGCTGCTAGGAGGGATGTCCCATGCCATACTGGGACAGGATGGATGCTAATGCAGGAGGTAACACTTCCTGTGGGTCACCCTGGGACTGTGCTGGGAGAGGCCCCTTCCCACCACCCTACACTTAGTGGGTGTGGGTTTGACAAGAGCACAGCTTCAGGGGCCACACAGCCTACAGGTGGGACAGCTGCCTCTTTAAAATTGATGGGCACACTTGCTTGGGAAGGCAAGGAACACCAGAGATGAGTAGGTGACAATCCCTCAACACTAATGAGCTTTTACAGCAATAACCCCTAAAACGACGGACTCCTCAAGAAAGCTCCCGGGGCTGTCAAGTTTCTAAGAAGTTGCCTCGACACAGGGTGGGGGCGCGAGTGGGCAGGAAGGGAGCAGAACATGGCCAGAGAAACAGCCCGTCACACAAACCCCCCCTGCCTCCTTTCTGCTGGATTATCACTTTGTCCAGAAATCTAAACACCAAGGAAACAACCATTAAGAAACTATTCTTTACTTACAAAAGAAGTCCAGTCTGATGATCGGGAGAATAGTGTCTGGGAGGCCGGGGGTCCACACTTAACTAAACACGAGGCAGCAGAGGACACCCCAGGTTGCAAGCCCCCCCAGTGGCTGGGTGCCCTCTGATGGGACCACCAGCTTGGCGGCTGCCGCGCCAGGCACGTTCTGGTCCGGAGGTCTCCTCCTCACAGCCACACCAGAGCCACCTAGACAGCCACCGGGGCGCCTCCTGAGCCCACACTAAGGTGCTTGTGTGACGGAGGCCCTGCAAGCTGGACGGCAGCGCTAACTTCCACTGCCCCTCTGCTACTACCCCCCTGCCCTGTCCCCCAACAGAGCCGTGAATGCAAGAGAACTTTCTCTACAAAGCTGAGAAGGCAGAATGTGTGTGAGTGCCCAGTGTGTCACAGGCACTGCACCAGGCACTTTCCAACACATTAGGCCCCATTCCATAAGGGAAAGCAAACTCAGAGAGAAAAAGCAGCTTGTCCAATCTCAGGGAACAAGAACTTAAATGCACATTTACCTACCAGGCTTCTATAAACATGGCCAGGGCTTTGGCAAAGTTAAGGAGCACCAAGAACCGTTGTGTAACCGTCACCACCGCCCATCTCCAAATATCCTCCCCGCCGTACTCACTGAGCCGTAAGGCCCCATTCCCTTCTCCCCCAGCCCCAGCAACCACAATTCTACTTTCTGTCTTTCAGAATGTGACTGCTCTAAGCACCTCAAGTAAGTGAAATCATTTCAACAGATTCTTTTTTTTTTTTTCTTTAACAAAGAAAGAAAAACTAGAGATTGGGAGCTGGAAATTAGTTTTGTGCTTTCTACTTTGTCTGGTTTCAGTGTTTCAGATGGATTTTAGAAAACAAAAGCTCTCCTTAGCACTTCCATGCTACAGCCTACCTTGCAGGTTTTTTTTTTTTTTTTAAAGGATGATCCTTTTGAGAATTACTTCCCACTGAGAGTTACTGCTGTGATTAAAGAGCCATTTCTTGCACCAGGTACAGTGGTGGGTTGTGGGAATACACAGACAGCAAAGTGAAAATCTCGGACTTTACAGTTCATTCTTTCCAAGGCAAAAGGGCAATTCTTGCTTGCAAACCAAGACACAGAGAAAAAGAGTAGATATATTCATCTTAGTAGCGAGTAGGAACAAAACACCCAGTAGACAATTGGATCACCCCACAATTTTTAGTAGGATATTCTTTATCATTGGGCCAAAATTCCATCAATGCCTTCAGTGTTCATTATCAAGACTGCCAATCAATGTGTACTGAATGGACCAGTATGAATTTCTTTTTATATATATACTACTTATATGCTATATATACTATTTATATATAGTATATATATGGAAATATACCAAATATATGGTGTGTGTGTATGTATGTATATATATATATATATATATAAAATATATATAATATTTCTAGAAGTATGTAAATGGATGTGAATCTCGCCCTTGGAATTTATACATAGCTGGAGGATAAGATGTGTTCATAAATAAGTTAATGCACAGGCCCAAGCGATAGGTTGAATAAAAGGTGCACAAAATGTTTATAGGAGTTTAAAGAAGAGATAATTTTCAACTTGTACATGTGATAAAACATTGCAGGAAATGGTGAACCCAAAGAAAGGCAAGCTGTCAACAAAAAGAAATAGGGTCCAAGAATTCCTGCTGAGCGATCGTAAAGGATGGGAGGAGGTTACACAGGGAATTAGAGAAACATACAGAGTGACCGTGGCAGATCCGGAGAACACGCCTGAGCAACACGGGCTGTACTTCCTGGTCAACGCGGTGCCCCTAAAGGGTTAGTTGGCATAATCAGTGTTATAATTGGAAGGGACTGTAGGAAAAGAACCAGGGATGAGAAATTCAATCAGGAAGAGCAGACTTCAGCCCCTGGCTTAGCTGGAGACTGGGCAGCCTGCAGACAGCTTACTGCCCTGGAAGAATTTCCAGGCCACAGCGCAGGGAAATGGAAGTAGGTGGAACCCAGCACACTCCTCGAGTTGAGTCTGGGAACAGCAAGAAATCACAGGAAAAAGTACTACAAAGGAGGAAGCGCCCAGAGAGAGCCCCAGAAAGCTGCAGAGGTCTCTCCCAAGCAGGCAGCAGAGTACTGAGCTGTATGTGAGTGAAGCAACTGCCAGAGGCCCAGGAAAAGAACCCTCCAGATGGCTTAAAATAGTGCCTGTCCCTGCCAGGATACCAGCATGGTGCAGTGGGAGGGGACTCGGGAAGGCCTCACTTCGTAAGGTAATAAACCACCATAATATAAATGCTAGAACTTTAAAATAGTTATCATTGTATTTGAAACAGAAACTTACAAACAAAGAAAAAAAAAAAACCCAACCAAACAACAACAAAACCAAAAGAAAAGCAAAGCACATTAGTGAGCTGTAGGACAACTTCAAGTGGCCAATTACATGAGTCTCCAAGGAGAGGGTAGAAGAGAAAGGGGACAGAAAAAATATCTGGCCAAAGTCATGGCTGCAAGTTTTCTAAATTTCATAAAAACAATTAACTCATACATTTTAAAAGCTCCATGAACTCCAAATGTAACAAATAGGAGGAAAAGCAAACTAGACACATGGCAATCGAATGGTTACCCTACTCAAAGAGAAGAAATCTCAAAAGCAGACTGAAGAAGAAAAAGACTCACACGCAGAGCAACAGAGCTTAGGGTGACCTCACGGACTGGGAGAGGAGACAGGGGAGGAGCTTTAAAACACGGAAAGGAGAGAACAAAAACAAACAAACAAAAAATGTCAACCTAGAATTTCACAGCAGTGAAAACACATTTCAAAACCAAGGGGGAGGCTCGGCGCCTGTGGCTCAACGGGCTAAGGCGCCAGCCACGTACACCTGAGCTGGCCAGTTCGAATCCAGCCCGGGCTGCAACCAAAAAATGTCCAGGCGTTGTGGTGGGTGGCTGTAGTTCCAGCTACTTGGGAGGCGGAGGCAAGAGACTCGCTTGAGCCCAGGAATTGGAGGTTGCTGTGAGCTGTGATGCCACAGCACTCTATCCAGGGTGACGGCTTGAGGCAGTCTCAAAAGAAAAAAAAAAAAACAAAACCAAGGGGGAAATAAATGTTTTCAGATACACAAAATGTAAAAGAATGTACTGCCAGATGACCAAGCAATGTTAAGGACGTCCTTCTCACAGAAGGACAATGATATCAGAAGGAAATGTGGGTCCCCACTAAGGAAGGGACGGCAACAGAAATGGCAGCCACCTCCGTAAATATGTAACTTTTCTTATGGTTCAAAAGAAATTCTATCAATTAAAATTATAACAATTATCATGGAATTTACAACATGTAAAAGTAAAATGTATGACAACAGTAACAAAGGCTCTATTCAAAGCTGTGTACTACCACTTGAAAGGTAAAGATGCGTACTACACACTCTAAACAAGACTCACAACTAAAAAGCAAACCGAGGAGAAAAAGTGAAATAAAAAATAATCCAAAAGGATTCAGAAAAAGAGGAAAAAAGGAATGAATAGATGGGAGAATTAAAAAACAATGAGATAATAAACCTAAGCCCAACTTTATCAACAATTATTTTAAATGTTAATTATTGTAACACTCCCTTTAAAAGGTAGAGCTTTCAGAGCAGATTTTAAGAACACCCAACTACATACTACCTATGATAAACACAATCATAGAACTTTAAGATATATAAAGCAAAAGCTGATAGAATTGCAAGAAGAAACAGACCAATCAAAAACGATCCTTGGAGATTTCAATAGCTTTTCTTCATAATTGCTATAACACGTATATAGAAAATCAGTATGGATAAAAAAGACTGTCTTTAAGGACCAGGACAGGTCCTTCTATAAGACATCCAATAATTCTCAAGAAATTTAAGAATTCTCTGGGTGGCACCTGTGGCTCAAAAGAGAAGGGCGCCGGCCCCATATACCAGAGGTGGTGGGTTCAATCCCAGTCCCGGCCAAAAACTGCCAACCCCCCCCAAAACAACCCCCCTTCCAGAAATTGAAGAATTCTCAAGCCATACAAGGGATGTTCCCTGAGAACAATGAAATTAAATTATAAATCAATAGTAGAATAATGTCTGAAAAATCCTCAAATGCAGGTGAAGTATCCCTTATGCAAATGCTTCCAAGTGCGCTGGAATATTTTTTGATTTTCAAATGTTTACATTATACTGACTCAATGAGCACCCCTAACCTGAAAATCGAAAATCTGAAATGCTCCAATGAGCATGTATCAAAAGTTTCAGATTCTGGAGCATTTCAAATTTCAGGTTTTCAGATTAGGGAAGCTCAACCAGTATTTAGAAACTAAAATGACATACTTTAAATAATCTACAGGTCAAAGAAGAAATAAGAAGAGAAATCAGACAGTATTCTAAGCTGGATGAAATTGAAACCACAACACATGAGAATTTACAGGACACAGATCGCACAGTACTTAGGAGGACGTATTATATAAACTATTGAATGCTTCATTAGAAAAGATTTCAAATCAATAACTTCAGCTTTCACCTTAAAAAACTAGAAAGAGGAAATTAATCCCAAGTAAGCAAAAGAATGGAATAAAAAATTAAAGTGAAAATAAATAAAACAGAAAACAAAGAACAATTAAAAAAAAAATCAGTAAAGCAAAAGGCTAATTCTTCAAGAGGACAAAACTGAGAATTTCAATTCAGGCCAAGGAAAAATATAGAAATCACAAGTTATCAACATCAAGAATAAGAGAGATGACATCACTACGAGTTCTACAGATAGTAAAAGGATAATAAGAGATTATGTACACTTTTGTGCCAATAAATGTGACAACTTAGATTAAGTAGATATATTCTTTAAAAGAGATAAACAGGACTTTTAGCTAAAATCTTTTTACAGAGAAAACTTGGGGCCCAAATGATTAATGTGATGAGTTCTACCAAACAATTAAGGAAATAATAATAAAACTTTATATGTACTTTTCCCTGAAACTGACGAGAGAACACTTCACAACTTATGCCATGACATCAGGACTACATTATACCAAAAGAAATTATAAGCAAATTACAAAACAATGGTCTTCCTGAATACAGATGCAAAAATTCTAAACAGTATTTGAGCAAACAGAATCCAATAAAACCGTCATGACCAACTGGGGCTATCACAGCAACACTACGCCGATTTAACGTTTAAAGAAAAAAAAAATCAATGTGATACACCCTATTTACAAACTAAAAAAGAAAACCATATGATCATCTTAACAGATGCCAAAAAAGCAGTTAAAAAAAATCAAACATTCATTCCTAATAATAATTCTCAGCAAAATAGGAATAGAGGGAATGTCCGTCATACAGGGTATCTATGAAAAACCTACAGCTTGTGTCATGTTTTACAGTAAAAGAATGATTTTTCCCCAGGATTAAGAACACGACAATGATGTCTGCTCTTACTACTTCTATACTCGATTCCACACTGCAAATTTAAGCCAGTGCAAATAGGCAAGAAAAAAAAAAACACTTTAGGAGGAAAGGAAGTAAAACTGTCTTTATTTGCAAATGACATAACCATTCATGTAGAAAATGTAAGATAATCCTACAAAGGCTACCAGAACTAGTGAGTGTAGCAGACTTGCAGGATATATAATACACATATAAAAAAAATCAACTATATTTCTATATGCTAGTAACAAACAACTAGAAATAGCAAATAGAAGAATATTCTTCCTATGAGCACTGGAAACAAAATACTTAGGGATAAATCTGACAGGGGATATAGAAAGACCAATATGCCAAGAGCCACACTTGTCAGAGAAATCAAAGCAGACGTACGTAAATGGAGAAATACACTGTTTCCTGGGTGGAAAGACTCAACATTGCTAAGATGTCAATTCTCTCCAAATTGCTGGACAGATGTGATACATTCCCAATCAAAATTACAGTAAGATTTTATTATAAAATCTGTCCAACCAATTCTAAAATTCGTATGGAAAGGCAAAGAACCTAGAAAAGCCATAACAACTCAGGAAAAGAGGGGCAAAGTAGAGGACCGATCTTATCTGACTTTAAGACGTGTTGGAAAGCCGCACAGACCAAGGCAAGGCACAACTCGCGGCGCTGAAGCTAAGATCGTCAAATGAGATCAATGGAGCAGATGAGACCTTCCAGAAATAACCTGGCATGCAGATGGACATCTGATTTAACAGAGGTACAAAGGCAATCACTGGAGAAAGGATTTAACGGGGAAAGGTCACAAGGTCCTGCAACAACTAACTGGGCAGCCACATGCAAAAAAGTGAATTTCAATAGAAGAGTCACGCTGAATACAAAAATTAACTCAAAGGAGATCACAGACCAAGATGTAAAGCCTAAAACTATTAACAATTCTAGGAAAAAATACAGGAGAGAATCTAGTGACGTGGAGTTAGGTTTTCTTTATTATAAAGCCAAAAGCACAATCAATAACAGAATAAATTGGTAAGTAAGCCTTCAGCAAAATCAACAGCTGCTTTTAAAAGAAAACATAATGTAAAGATACACACAGTTAGTAAAGATATGCGGCACGTGTAATCTGAAGCACCTGAACGCAGAGTGTATCTAGAATTCTCCAAACTCAACAACAAGGCAATAAACAGCCCAATTACCAAATGAGCCAAAGATGAGGATTGATGCTTCCTCCGGGACAACACATAGGTATCTGATAAATCCATGAAAAGACACTGAGCATCATTAATCATTACACAAATGAAAATTAAAACCACAACAACATATACCACTGCTCACATATTACAATGGTTGAAATTAGAAATACTGATCCTTACAAGTGTTGGCAAGGATATGGCGGCACCGCCACACACGGAGTCCGGCTGGGCGTGTTAAATGGTAAGAACACTTCAGAAAACGGTCTGGAAGTCTGTTACAAAGGAACCGTAACCCTACTATACCATGTAGCCATTCTACCCCTATACGTTAAGCTACAAAAAATAAATAAAACGCCCATCACTACAAATAACCTGCACATGAACGATCCCAGTGGCTCTTAGGATTTTTTTTTTTTTTTTGTAGAGACAGAGTCTCACTTTGTCGTCCTCGGTAGAGTGCGGTGGCGTCACACAGCTCACAGCAACCCCCAACTCCTGGACTTAGGTGATTCTCTTGCCTCAGCCTCCCGAGTAGCTGGGACTACAGGCACCTGCCACAACGCCTGGCTATTTTTCCATTTTGCAGTTCGGACGAGGCTGGGTTTGAACCCACCACCTTTGGTATATGGGGCCAGCGCCCTACTAGCTGAGCCACAGGTGCTGCCTGGATTTTTTTTGGTAATTGTTTCAAAGTGGCAACAACCCAAACATTGGTCCAAAGGAGAACTCAGATGCTGTGGCACGTCCATGTCTACAGAATGCCCCTCGGCAACAGAAGAGAATGAACTACTGGCAGAAGTGAACCTTGACACTGAATCATGGGGCAGCCAGACTCTAAGAAGGCCATGCTGCGTGACTGTGGTTATATGAAATTCTAGGATGGGAGCTTAGCACGGTCAACAGAAGGCGGATCAGTCCCTGGGGAGCGAGGGAGGAAGGGATTTCCACGGAGTCGGAGGAAGTTGTCTGGGGAGACAAGTTTGTTATTTTGATTGTGACTGTTTTACGGGTGTACACATACGTTAAAATGTATCAAGTTTTACACTTTGGCTTGTGAAGTTTGCATACTGATTATGCCTAAACAAAGCTGTTAAAATGCATATGGAAGATCACTGCAACATTCCAAGAAAGCGGGTTCGATGGTAACGAGGAGGAATGGACAAAACGGTCGTAGGAATGTGAAGGATACAGTCCCCAGATTTGGATGTGAAGGGAAGGAAACGCAGAGGCAGAGAGGGCCACCTCTGTGAGACTGGGTGCCAGGAAGGAAGGTGGCACCATTAACAGTAGTAGGGACAACCCAGAGGTGACCCCGAGTTCAGGGCAGACATGCTGTGTGCTAGTGAACACCTACTTTCAGGGGACAGTTTAAAGCCTGGGTGAGACGTGACAGGTGAGCGATAGCAGTCCCCAGAATCTCCAGGCCATCTCCACTCCCCTTCATACTTCCTCACTCCCCTTAAGTCTATTCCCTCCCTGGTCTCTGAAAGTAACTTTCCCTCCACATTATAATCTGAGTCCTCAAAGGAAGAAGTGCCATTCCCCTATACTTGACCTTGGGGGAGCTCCCAGGATCATAAGCAGAGGCAAAGCCTATGTCATTGTCTTAAAGAGTTCCAAAGATGTGCTCAGCTAAATGGAGGCTTCCCAGACCCATAAAAAGGTTGTATGTGTTGGCACCAAATGAAAAAGGCATGCATGAAAACTCAGAGGGAAAAGGCAACATGCATCCCAGGATCTAAGCAACAAGAGGGGGTAAGACCTCTGAACTCAGTTCTCTGCAAGCTGCCCATTCCCTGGCTCGTCAAAAGTCCCTGCCACAGCAGAAGTGATCCTGAGAACTACAGGGTGGTTCTTCCAGCCAGAGCCAAAGGAAACATCTGTGAGTCTGGCGGGGGTTCAGGTGAGCACGCTGCTGAGGGCTCGGAGCCTGTGCTGCAAGAGACGCCAACTACACAGTCAACTGTTTTCCACCTTCCTTATTTTATCTTAAATGTCAAAGCTTTTCACACCATGCTGACACCCTAAAATGATTCTCTTACTTCCGTTGCTTCAGCTAAACAATATTTTTTCATGCTCCGTAGAGTGCCCACCAGCTGATTCAAAACCAGGCATGCAATGGGGTGCTCTATGTGCTGGGAAAAGAAAAATGAGGAAAAAAAGGTAGAACGGAGGCTGGTGGGAAAAAAATATCCCTTTCTCTTGACTGCCTTGCATTCTCTTAATCAGCAAACGTTCATGGCTGTCTTAAGGCACTGTATTAAATTCTCTGAAGTTCCATAAGGTATACTAATGGACTAAACTAGCCCGATTATAGGAAGCTTAAAGTTCAACAAGACAAGTGCGTGCACACTGCAGTGTAACACAGAAAGCCCTGGGCACAGTGAGAAGGTGTGAAAGGTCGCAAGAACTTGAGTGCAGTGGGACGCTGCTGGGGTGTCCAGGAGGAAGAGCCATCATGGATGACATGGTATTTGTACTAGACCTTGAAAGACCAAGGATATAAATAATCACAGTTTGGAAGAAGCAGCAATACCTCCAGCTGGAAGAAATGGCAGGACTCAGGAATGTGAAGAACAAATGCAAGAAGTGTTTGTGAAATAATTCAATACAACTCAACAAACATTAAGCATCTATTGTTTACCATACACTACACGAAGTAGTAGAAATACAGAGATATCAAAGACAACTCATACTCAAGACAAGGATGCATTCTCAAGTGGAAAAGATAATTTCAGGGGAATGATGACAGATGTCAGGCACAGGGACATGCCTGGTTCTGCACGACAGAATCCAGAGCCAGAATAACATAGGAGCTAGAAACAGGGGCCCTACAGGCGAACCGCGTACGTCTGAACTCCACGTCTCCCACATGTTAATTTTGTTAAGTTTCAGTTCTCCCCTGCACAATGGGCACAATGAATAGCGCTTATCTGGCAGGATTGTTGAGGACACACACTTGAACGAGACAAGGCACACTAAGCCGGCGGTACAGAACCTGGCATGCGGCAAGGACGCCACATAGCTCAGGTGGTGCTGGGATTATTGCCAGTACAGCCGAGAACCCATTTCTCTGTTGACTGATCGCTGTCATTCGAAGCCAATTCCTTCTGAACGCAGAGGTGTCACTGGGGGATAAAATCAGGCTCCACGTCTGCCCATTCTGGCCCCATCAGTGTAAGGCCAGGCACTGTTCTTAGAGCTCTCCCTGTACCACGCCTCTTAATATGCACAACAACCCTGTCCATTTGCAGGCGGGGAAACTGAGGCCTGGAGATGCCAGGTGACCGGCTGTAGGTCACAAAGAGGGATCCGAAGAGGCACTTTATCTCCAGGCCCCGTTCTCAGCCACCGCTCCATACACAGCCTTCCAGTTCTACCACCACCCACTTCCATCGTCGCTCTCTGACAAGCTGGGGTTTTACTGGGTAGCCAGAAGGTAAAAAGCTACCCATGGTATGGAGATTAACCAAATCCAGGAAAATCACGGGACCAAACACCAAGCCTCACCTCTGCACGGAGTTTTACAATTTATAAAACTTCCACTTTCTTGATCTGTGTTTTCCCCCTTTGGCTACAAGTGACCAGGACCATAAACGGGGTATTGAGCCAAGTCTCAGGTAACAACCCCCTACCTGTAGACCTGGGGGAGAGAGAGACTCTGTGTTGTTTTGAAACTATTTTGAGAGCTAACAACGTATCATAAGCTTTACTGTCTGAAGGCTTGGCTTTCAGTATGCACCTGTCAAGACCTTATACCAGTTGGACAACTCTGATATTCCTTTATACACTGCAGTTGTTCTCAACCTTTACTGGGTCAGAGGTCTCAGGAAAATAAATACAAAAGGAAGAATATCACGGACTCTCTCCCCCTCTCCCCACAACACACACACACACACACACACATCATCCCCCAAAAGACCCTTTTGTCTTTTTATTTTTATTTCTTTAAGATGCAGCGTCTTGGTCTGGCCCCCAGGCTGGAGTCAATGGCATGGGCACAGTTCACTATAATCTCAAACTCCTGGGCTCAAGCCAATGTTCTGCCTCAGCCTCCCAAGTAGCTAGAACCACCGCCTACTTGGTGGGCTATCATGCCCAGCGCATTTTTTTTTACTTGTAGACACAAGGTTTTGCTATGTTGCCCAGGCTGGTTCTGAACTCCTAGCTTCAAATGATTCTCAGGCCTCACCCTCCCCAAGTGCTGGGATTATAGGCATGAGCCATTGCCACCCACACCTAGCCCCACACTTTTTCTCTCTCCTCAGGGCACTATACACTGCTTAGCACATAAGGCTCTCCAATCATGTTCTGAGAATGAACAAAAGCATGTCTTTGAACCATCGAGTCTAACTCCGTAAAAATGGGTCAGTCGGTGTTGGATCAGACAGAGGCAGCATCTACTTCACTCGCTCATTTTTCAGCTAATTTTGAATGCCTGGTCCATGTCAGGCACTGAGCTGGGCACAGCAATTTCAGAGATAGGAAAGATGGTTTTCTAATGAGCAAATATAAGCGAGCTGTATGAAAGACACTTAATAAGTGTCATAAACTCCGAGAGATTTTCCAAGTGTGTCTGATGCTTTTTTTTTTTTTTTTACAGTAAAGTATTATATGCCCATTTTTATTTGAATGAATTCCAGGAAAGAAAATGGGAGACTAGGTTGTCTTTTGAACTCCACATACAATATTAAGGATTAGATTTAAGGTCATATGGGACACACATGGCTTAGGTAAAAGAAGTGGAAGCATTAAAAATTACTCCGAAGGATGTGTAAGATTTAGGACTAGATCAGCTATTTTTCCCGGGATTATCAGCTTTGCTCAAAATATCATTTAATCTTTGTCTCAGGTTCCATTTCTATAAAATGGGGGCAATTTTCCTGGGGGCGTGGAGGAAGTGGCCAGAGGGGCGAGGGAGGATGCGATATGGTTTAACGGTTTCCTGACTTTGAAGTGTTCTAAAAATACCGCATTTTCATTGCAAGCATGTGACCGAGTATGTGTCAACACAGCATTCTGTGTTGCTAGGGCTGCGACCAATAGTTTCATGTAGACTGCCGGCAGCAATTCAGCTAATGTAGGGGAACAGAGAGCCACAGAGCCACGGCCCTCCCCTATCTTCCGAGCATTCTCGTCTTCTCCAAGGCACGTGGCAGGCCCTTGAAGGACCGATTAGTCTGGGTTAAACAATCAGACGCTGCCATTTGACGAACACTCTTCTTTTTGCCTCTTAAGCGATCACAAATTTATTTGCCTTGGAGTTTAATCTGTGGCATAAAAGCCTGACATGTCCCACTTAAAAACTGGACTCCGAAGTACAGATTAGAGCGCAATTAGGTAGAGAGGAAAGCCTGAAAGATACGATTTAAAAAAAAGTATGCCTTTGATTTATTCAATACCTTTCCTTAAGACTTCTTCCTTCTTCACAGAGATTTACAGCAAAGCCTTTGGCTCTTGGAAGCGTTTCCCTTGTAGGGACAAGGGTCTGGTGGCAGGATCCCACATTTTTCACCTCTAGAGTTGAAAGAAACCCATGCTGGACTTGCAAAATAGCTAAGATGGGCACCATCTGGCAGCTGCATGGTGGCCCGTGTAAAATGAACTGGTGGTCACAATCCAGTTCCCATTAGACAGATGTCCATTACACAAAGAGAGCTTCACGCTCAGCAGCCCGGTTGGCAAAGAGGAGTGAGGACTGGGCACAGGAAGTGCATTTCCTCTTCCTCCTAACCAGGGTGCTTACTCGACTGCACCCAAGCGGGTCAGGGAGCGGTGGCTGCTGGCCCGCAGCAGTCCCACCAGCGGCATTTCAGGTGCCCTTAAATACCTCAAAGTGCTTTTATCCTACTGTCTTGTTTATCTTGCTAAGACACCATGTTTTTCCTCTTTAGGTCAGAGCTTACTTATGGAGCCACTTTTTCAGACCGTCACCAGGACACACTAGCTTCACTTAGGGTGGGACAGAGAAAACACCTTTCCTGGGTTAAGTGCCCCAAATGAATGACTTTTCTGTTGAATCCTACAGGGAGAAGGCAGAACGGTCCTTTATTACAAAATATAACTACCAATTTGGACAACTCATGAATATCTTGCAGAAGATTAAAAAAAACTACGGCCCCATTTCCTGTTTTGCCACTGAGGTATTTGATTCCATCTACTAGGAATTCAAGCTGGTCTGTTTTCTCCCTGCCTAATGGGAGTGCAAAGGAAAAGGACGCTTTCAGCTCAGCAGGGGAATGTACAAATTAAGTAATGTTTTTTCATTGATTTTTCTTAATTCATGCAAACATTTTGGCTCACATCCTCTTTTTAATAAGCTAATATTCCTTTAAAAAGATCCACACATACAAACACAAGTCAACAAGAAACAAACACCCCCACTCAAGCTAACTTGACGTGAAGGAGAATAGTTAAGAAGCAACATGGAAAGCGAAAAATAAGGACTTTTATTATATTAAGTTACCTACATAATATGGTAAGAAAACCTATTCAGAACAGATACCAATTATTTTAATACTTCTCTACTAAATAGAATATAAGTTCTCATGTAAGGGATATCTTAGTAACATACATTTTTTATTTATTTTTTTTAGAGACAGAGTCTCATTACGTCGCCCTTGGTAGAGTGCTGTGGTGTCACAGCTCACAGCAACCTCCAACTCTTGGGCTTAAATGATTCTCTTGCCTCAGCCTCTCAAGTAGCTGGAACTACAGTGCCCAACACAACGCCCGGCTATTTTTGTTGTTGTTGCTGTCATGGTTGTTTAGCAGGCCTTGGCCGGGTTCGAACCCACTGAGCCCTGGTGCATGTGGCCAGTGCCCTAACCACTCAGCTAGGGGCGCTGAGCCAGTAATACACATTTTTAGAGAGGGCCGTTTTATAGAGAGGGGTGTATGTGAAAGGTAACACATTAACACGTGCTGCCTTTCTGAAGTTGTGCTTCTTCTAATAATTATGTTAACTATACTTTGTTTAAAATGAGATACCCTACACAGGCTTCTGAAACTAGTGGTGATTCTGGGAGGGTACAGTGGTGGGACGGAACCAGCCTCCTGGTGAAATGACCTTCATGAGGATGTCTGGCTCAGGATGCTCAGGTACCCTGCCAGGAGAGTTAGCAAGCTTCCCCCACTGCTGGTCCCCGAAAGCTGCTCTCACGACAATTCACCACCTTCAAAACAGTGCAGCTGGTGATAAAGGAGGCTGTGTAAGGGGGATGAAGGAACTGGGATAAGTATGGACAAACAACTTACAAGTCACATCTTGTTGATGGTAGTTCAGTGACACCATCAACTCTAACACAAAACACAAAGAAGGGTCTGCGTGGCAGATGCAGATCAAAACCTGAGAGCGTCCTCTTCTTTATTTTCTCCTGCTACACCTAGTACGTACTATTTACTATACGTCATCCAATTCCCATATATGCCAGGCACTGCACTCGGCAACTGACGCTCAACACTTCATAAATCATTTATTCCTCAGACGTTTAAGCATGTACACTGTATCACACCCATCTGGAAAAACAGTATTCAAAGAAATAAACTAGCTCCAGGTAATCACAGAGTTTAAAATACACACATCTAAGTCCTGCACACACTGTCCTGTGACGGTTGAGGCTGCTAGTCACTTTGGTGCCAAGCACACGCAGGGCTGTCTTAGGACCCCGCCCCAGACAGCACGATGTTCAAAGCGTATCCAAGGCCAGCCCGATGTGTTAGGACTGCCCTAGTTATGCCAGCAGGAGGGATACAAAGTCCTCGCATTTAGTAGAGAACCCTTGGAAAGGCTCTTCAGTGACACTTCAGCCTCTTCTTGTCCTAAACTTCCTATAGGAAGGGGAAGAAAGAAAGAAAACTAAACACGGAGAAAGAGGTGACATGGGCATGCTGCTGAAAGGAAAAACATCAGGCATCTAGTATCACATGACCTTGGTTCCCCAATGCTGTCATTCATTTCATCTTTATTATAGTAACAGTACAGGACTCTTGGCTGGGAGCAGTGGCTCACACCTGAAATCCAAGCACTTCGGGAAGCCGAGGTGGGAGGATCCCTTCAGAGCAGGAGTTCAAGGCCAGCCTAAGCAAGAGTAAGACCCTGAAAAATCAGCTAGGTGTTGTGGCAAGCGACTGTAGTCCCAGCTACTCAGGAGGCTGAGACAGGAGGATCAATGGAGCCAGGACTTTGAGGCTGCTGTGAGCTGTGATGCCACATCACTCTAACCTGAGTGACAGAGTGAGACTCTGTCTCAAAAAATGAAACAAAACAAAAACAAACAAAAAAGTAGTTAAGGACACTCATGCTCTCTTGAGTATATTCTCCGAAAAAGAGAACACACAAACACACACGTGACACACACAACAGGCATTGCTGCCCCAAAGCATCTCTGCACTTTGAAAGAACTATGGCAGTCCTATGTTTAAGACCTACAATTCTTTCTCTCCTTTTGGTACAAAGAATATGGCCTGCTCATCTTTATGTTCTCAGGCCGAAGTACGACGGCTGGCACGCAGGGGCACTGATAAATGTCGACTGCCGTGTGGCTGGTACTTTGGTAAACACTTTGTTAGGCCTCTGGGTCACATCTTTCATCTTTTTCTAGTCCCCATTAAATTTAACATTAAATGAGACCCAAGGCTTTCAAGGTCACCCTAAGCTTCGAATCACTGTTACAAAAGAGCTATGCATTAAGCCTATGCGAAAGCCGGGCGCACGCCCAACTCTGGGGACTGCTCAGTTAGCTGCCTCCATCGTTGCCTTAACTTTCATAAATGGGCTCTAAGTTCACCACTTCTTCTGTGGAAAAGTTTGGCTCAAACTCTACACGTTGCCTGCTGTTCCAACATTTTAAATATAAGCAGCAGAATCCCAGGGTTTAGCATTAATTGAAAGAGCTTATCTATATATAGCTTCACTCTGCACTTTAGCATCTTCAAAACTTCAATCATACCTTTTTTTTTTTTTTTTGAGAACACAATTCCTCCTTTTAATGTCTTGCTACAGCCTTTTTCCCTTTTCATTCTCGTGACTCAATGCCCTCAGGCCTTTTACGTTAACCTCCCAGACCTTTCCATATGGGTTCACCTTCCCAGACCTTTGCAATCACGCTGCGCTCCTCTGAAGCTCCTCCATCTCCTTGATATACTTCAATAACGTTTCCCAACACCGGGCACAGTGGCCTAGATAGGAGCTGAAAAGCCCTTTGTGACAAGTGGTGAGTTACCTGCTCCTTAACACTTGGGGTCTGGTGTCATCGCTGGGCACGGTCAGCATCTTGGGAGGCAGTTGTGACCATTCCACTGTCCAGGACTTGTTGGTGCTGCTCACCTCCCTGACGTTTTCACATCTCTTTACCCATCTAGGATGCTGTTCCCATTAGACTACAGTAGCGTGAGATGTAACTTATATTTTTATGTAAAACTAACGAGGAGGCAATAGAACAGCAGCAGTTCGTGAACTGAGCTGGTGCAGACGACCCTGAAGACTGTGACGAGGCAACATTCGCACGCAGACTGGGCTGCAGAACTTGCCCTATGTAAACTCAAGGCCTAACATACCCTAAAGCAGTTGATAAAGATCAGATTCTGGGTCAGTTAAAGAATGTGTGAGAGAACGTTCTCTGTTAATCCTTTAATTCTTTTCTAATTTTTCATCTCTTAATGGAAACAGAGATGTTATATATTCCTTTATGCCTCAAACCAATCATTATCTGAAGTATAGTTAGTGGGTTTCTCCGATTTGAATTAATACCAGAATGTGGATACTGGATTAGGAGCATCTTGTCATTTGCATAGAGAGTGAAAAATACTGATCCTAAATACCAGTTCCTGCAGGGTTTCAACCGCCACCCGCACGCTTCTGACCCATTAGTGTCACATCACGACACTCCCCTGTTTGGCTAACTTCCTCCCTTTCCACTTAGAGCACAACTTGCCTCTCTGCCTGCCACACCCACGCAGCTGTCCACCTACGCCGTAATCCGTCAGCTCGTATATGCGTTTTTCTTTCTGTTCCTTTCTTCATAACACAGACTCATCGAGGCAGTTATGCAAACTTCTTCCCATCTTTGAAGACCCTTACGCTTTAATGTATCAATTGGTCCTACTTCACTGCAAGCTTCTCTAGTGCTACATCATATATCGCTGAGATAACCTAATGTCTAACATTTCCCACTGAATTTCACAGCGTGGGTCAGAACAGTTTCAATTCTCTTGGCCAACTGTCTCGACCAATGTACTATCATCCTCATTTCTCTTCCCACAACATAAAGATCTCTGTCAATCTGTTGCTCGTCCTATTATTTTAGCTTAGTTTCCACTTTTCCTCATCTGGCCAGTTGTTTCTTTTCATTCCTTCCTAGGTTCCAATAGCTTTGAAGATCGTAATGATTACTGTGTATTTACTCACAGTGGCACAGTGGCATGACCGTGTCTAACAAAGGGACAGTTGTTGCTGTGAAAGGTTTGGCCCAGCCAGTATCAGAAAATAAAGCACCAAGGCTGGGTGCAGCGGCGCACACCTGTAATCCTAGTACTCTGGGAGGCAGAGGCGGGTGAATCGCTTGAGCTCAGGAGTGAGACCTTGCCTCTACGAAAAACAGAAAAAAATTAGTTGGGCATTCTGGTGGGCACCTATCGTCCCAGCTACTTGAAAAGCTGAGGCATAAGAATGTCTTGAGGCCAAGAGTTTGAGGTTGCTGTGAGCTATGACACTATAGCACTCAATCCCAAAGTAACAGTGTGAGACTCTGTCTCAAAAATAAACAAAATAAATAAAGCATGAGAATAATAAAAGGTTTGTGACATTATTTATTTCTTTAATGCTAGCATTCTGAACACTTCACCAGAAGCAAAGACTGTGGGAGGACAAGGGCAAACCTTTCTACCTGAACGCCCGACTACCTGGGGTCTGCAGAGCAGAGGTGAGGAGGGGAGAGCAGGCCATGCTATAGTGAGGAAGGGCAACACGTATGTGTTTCAAAGTTACCAACAGCATCACCCCATAGATAGCACCTCTCTCTCCTTGGACACTGGACTTCCCATTTGCAAAGGCCTGATTTCACAGGGCCCCGCAGTAAGGAAGTGGAACCACTGTGTAACTGGCGGTAAGGCATCGCTAGTGTGGAGAAATCTCATTCTCCTTGGGTGTGGATCAAAAGGCAAATGAGGCCTCCAGGCAGGAACACTAAATGCTCTCAATGGCAAATGCAGATCGTGAGACCAGCTAGACTTGACTTTTCCGATCAACCTGCTGCCTGTGCTGGAGGGATTCAAACAGACAGAGCCACGAAGGCTTGGGTTTTCTTTTCATGTCAAATTTCTAACAAAGGAGTCTGTTCTCCTTTCGTCCAGGGCCTGTTTTCTTTATTCTTGCGCTACTTTAATTCCAGAAATGTAAAGCTACTGGGGATAAGATGGCTGGGGACTGGCTGAAGTTTTCATGTCTCAGACAGAAAAGAAGAAAACAAAACAGTTCAAAGCGACCTTGAGTAATTTCCTCTCTTCTTTGATATGGGCTCGCCCTGCCTGTCTTCTCGGCCTCCCTCCTTCCCTTTGCTCCTCCTCTTCCCGCCAGAGATGTAAGTATCAAAATGTGCCCAGGCTGGGTATTATCTTCCAGGGAAGACGCTGCCCTTTGATATAAGTAACAGAAATCCAGTGCGGTGCTGGACAGGGACAGTCTGGTCACTCCTTTCCAGAGCAAGGACTATTTGAAGGGATTCCTTTGTCCTGAAACTCAAAGGAGGCTTATTTAACATTTTCCTTCCTTTATCTTAATGGGTGGAGTCTGTGTAAGTTAAAATATTTAAAATAACAATAAAAAAATGAATTGTTACATCTTTTAATAGACCCTTATGACATAACTAAAATCCACCTTCACAAGGTATGGTAAAGATTCCTGCCTGCACGAATGTGAAAATTCTAACTACATTTTATATCTGTCTTGTAGGTCTTCAGGCAGCCAACATTGGAAAGATGTCACAGAAAGGAACAGAGATCTCTGCTAACATAACATTAATTTAGGATGAGACATCCTTCCTGTGGGCCACTGAGGCGGTGCTACTCAAACTGGGGCTGTCCCAGAAAATCTAGGGCAGCAACCCTGGGTTTCAAAAAATGTAGGACAGAAATTCTATCCCCTATTTGTGTGCATCGAACGTAGCCTGAGTTCATCTTCCTGCGTTTTGAATTCTTTCTCAACTACCGATTTCAAGACGGCATTGCTTAAATAAATGGGTTCCAGGTCCACTTCCATTACTTAAGCAAAGTTTCCGACAGGTTTTTAGGAAGGAAGGAAAGGCTGAACCCTTCAATTGAGCTTTACCACTCCTTACAAACTTTTAACATTTGAAAAAAGACAACAACAGCATTGGTAAGATTATTGCCTCTCTCTGGACTGTTGTTGCAGCACTTACTCCACTCGCTTAGTGAGTACGTAAAGTGCACCTTTATCGGGGAGGTCGGTACTATGGTGACCCTAGGAAGAAACCAAGGCTCCTTCTGTCCACCAGCTTGTTGCAGTACTGTGCCAAGACCTCTGACTCCGGGGCTTACTCTACCATCTCACAGGAGAATCTTCTAGATCAGCCATTCTCCACCTGTGGGTCGCGACCCCTTCCTAACCATGAAAATACATCCTGCATATGAGACATTCACGTTACAATTTATAACAGTAGCAAAATTACAGTTCTGAAGTAGCAACAAAAGTAATTTTATGGTTGGGGGTCACCACAACATGAGGAACTGTATTAAAGGGTCGCGGCATGAGCAAGGTTGAGAACCGCTGTTCTAGATTCAGAGTGCCCCTCCACCCAACCCTAAAATAAGGAAAGTGAAGCTTTGGGTCTGTACCCTTTTCTTTTCCCTCTTCACCTCTCCCTGTACATTCCCGGCCCACCTCATCTCAGTCTCAAGAACTTTCTCACCGCACTGAACTGAGGAGGGATTGAGACAACCAGTGAATTCCTGAAGACGAGAGTAAAGCCTTGAAAATGGGAAGAGAAGACTGGCTGTCTTACCGCAAGAGCAGTGGGGCCAGGCCCCAGTGTTACCTCACTGCAGTCTGGCCAACAGGAAGAAGCAGCAACGGCATCGTAACCACCACCAAAGCTGCTCTTCTGAAACTCCAAGGTAATGGAGCTCAAAGGAGCCCAGGGATGTCATTTCTGTTCCACCCAGAAAGCTCTGGGCTCCAGGCCCTGCAGCCCCACGGCGGTTACACTATGGCCTTCCAACACATTGCAGGAGAAAAGGAAGCGCTGTCCTTTGGTGTGCAGTGACAGTCAACAGGAGCCACTTCCCACTTCTGTTTCTCTTCTGACTGAGAAGTCACCAAAGGACCGGCAGTAAAATGTGGTCAACAAGACACTGGGTTAGGACTGAGGATCTGTTTCTGCCTTCTGGTCTCAAAGGCTAAATCAGGAAAACAATACCTGACTGTCTAAGTTCAGAGAAATACAACCAGCATTTATTATAGAATACGCTTTTTTAGGGTGCTATGGTTTCAGGATATAATTTTGATTTACTGAAACAGCAAGAGAGGTGATGTAAGGCAGTATCTGCTGCTTCTAGGTTCCAAGTTTGGTCTCACTTGAACACAATCTCCATAGCTGCCACCTCTTCCATCCTGTCTCAGGCTCCAACCCTTGACTCCTCCTCCTCCCAGACCAGGAACAACCCGTCGGCGTTACTGGTTCTCTCCTTTAGAGCTCGCAGAGAACACTGTCACACACGTGCTGTCCTTCCCGACCTTCCCCCACATACGCCTTGGCCACCTCCACCTCTGGGGTCCCTCTGCTCACTCAGGGATGGAGAGCCCCAGAAACGTGCCGTTGGGCCCAGCCCGGTCAGCCTGATCTAAGCGTAACTGGCCTCTCCCTGCTCTGGCAGAATTCTTCTTTCTCCTATCAAATTTTCCAAAGCAGTCATTCTAAACCTCTCCCATCCTCTGTAAGTCTTCAGTTCCACCCAGGTTTCTCAGAGATCGACAGGTGGCGTCGGCACGGAGCGTCTACTTCTCTCTGTTAGGTGAAGTTTTCTGTGCTGTCACTTCCTCCTCACTGGCCTCCTGTCTCCAAGGAAGTCTCTTTCCCCATTTTCTGTGTGCTCTTCGGCTTTCTCCCAGTCTCTGCATGGCCCCTGATTCCTATTTGCCTTCCAGGCTTACCATTTCCTTTTACTAAACAACTTAAACCATTTGCTAAAACAAGGAGGATAAACAAACTACTCGTCAGCCCTCCACCCCCCAGGCAATTCCTCTCTCCAGCCCGACCTCCACCTTCTTCCCTTCTGAAATGCTCTCAAGTCCTCCCAATCACCAAACCTAATGGCTTTTCGGCTTGACTCTTCTGTAGCATCGCAAACTGGGCGAAGTCCTCCTCCTCCCCGGTCCCCACACTGCTGACTGCTCTCCCACCTCCCCCAGGTAAGCTCAGACCTCCTGTCACCTCTGCCTCAGTTTAGGGCTCGTCCCCTTCCTCCCACCACTCAGTCCTTCCTTCGCCACTGCCATGACACCGTCCTGACCTGGACACTGTACCAGCCTCCCGGCCTCTTCTGCTAACGCCCTTCCTGCAGCCTCCACCGGCTGACAGAGGAACTTCAACCCCCTTGGCCTGAGAGCGAAGGCCTCTCAGAACCGGCTCTAGCCTGAGAGTCTGGGTGTCACGTATTTCATCTTTCCTCCCAACTCTGGGAAAAGGAAGTTTCCAGAACACATCTTGTATTTTCTTACCTAAATGCCTACGTCAAGCCAGCCCATCCAGTCGTAACGTTCAATATCATCTTTACTTACCGAAATCCTATTGTTTTCAGAATGTGATAAAGATGCCACCTTTTGCCTATCTCCTGTGCCTACAGTCATTTGTTCCTTTTCTGAATCTCCATAGTTCCAAATGCCCAGCTCTTCCTTTTACTCTTATCTCATGTTCCTTTAGAAGTACTGATGAGCTTAGCTTACCATCCCCATTAGATTTTAAGTTCTTGGAGACAGTGGTGATGATGGTCATGGTCATGATCATCATAGTCCCCACAAGCTCCCCCACGCTGCAGCACTGTGGAAGCACCCAACTTCATCCCCCGGGCGGCACCGTGAAGACTATCTCCACTTTTCAGGTGTGATTAAGTAACATGCCAAGGCCAAAAGGTAGGAAGTGGTAGAACCAGAAACGGAATTTAGGCTTGTCTGACTTTAACAGCAATGTTCTTAACTACTCTGTGGCACTTCTCACCATCGCAGACTCAAAGGACGGCCTGACACGACATCCTTCTCCCTGAGTCCTAGCAGGTGAGGGAGTTTACTGAGCCGGATCCCCCAGGGCGCTGAGCCTGCCTGCTCAATACACGTATCTATAGGAAGGAGAAACAGAGAGCTCAGACTAACTCTTCAAGGATGAGCTCAAAAACAGAACAAAGTTTACGTCCCTCAAGACTAAACTGAACATAAAACGCAAAATAATAGAAAAATCTAATTCTCCTGGATTAGGTAATAGCTTGACTTCACCTCTTTCCTCGGAACCATCAACGTGGAGAAGGCAGTGAATCAAGGCCACTGGGAAAGCCTTACTTAGATAATTTAAACCACATTTAGACAGAGCCTCCAATAATTCTTGTTTCTGAGGCTCTGACATCAGCCCTGTGAAAACACGATAATTGTACTCTGCTGACACAGCCCGAATTGATGTAAATTTGGGTTCCTATTTTACATATGAACAGGCAGATGATATATGGTGCACACAGGTATCAATGTCAAGAAACTGGGGGCTGTTGTCTCTCTAGGTGAGCGGCTAAGGGCCGTAATCCTTGGAGAGGAATGTCATTATACAGCTCAAATCCCATCACAACAAATACCTTTATAACAGAGATGTCTGTATAACAAAAACCCTTTCAAGCTTTGGCTGACAGCCCATGTACTTCAAGCAGTATTTGATGTGAGGCTTGGAGTTCACAGTAATGGGAATTGACCTGTATTTCCACAGGTAAGATTCGAATGATTTCATCTGCAACTCTGATCCCATGATCCCACGAGTCAGAGTGATGTATAATCTAAACCCATGAGTATAAAAACTAAACACAAAGAAACTGAATCAACCTACTCTTAAAAGGCAAACTTCCTTCTTTTCACTTGGGGAACCTTTAGGCAAAGGAGATGACCTCTGACCCAAGCCCTGAAATACAGGAGTCCAGGGACGGTCTGGGGTCTCGTCTCACCTCACGGAGAGACAAAATGTTCCCCCCTCCAGGAAAGGAGATGGATTCTATGGAGATCACTACTCTGTCACTCACCAGCTGGGTAAATCAGACCACATTACTTTACTTTCTCAGAGCCTCAGTTTCCACATCTGTACAATGTGACTAAGGGCACCTACCTTCTAGATTTTGGTAAGGAGTAAATGAGAACATGTGTAAAGCTTCTAACACACAGCCTGATACACAGTATGTGCTCAAGAAAAATCAGTTTCCTCATCAGGCTTCCCTTCTCCATCAAGACCCCAGGCTTCTGCAAACTATTTCCATCAAATTGATTAATAAGACCTAGTGAATGGAAGTTAAAATGTATAGTCTCAAAAACAGTGTGGTCACGATGTTGCCTGGAGGAGTATCTGGGCCTGAAAGAAGATGGCCAGAAAAAGTAGGCCATGCACAAATACTTTTTTGACGAGGAAAAGGTCTTTCTGGCCAAGGTAAGGTGTGTATTCCTAAGCTAAAATGCACGTAACCAGGGAGGTGCCTGTGGCTCAAAGGAGTAGGGCGCTGGCTCCATATGCCAGAGGTGGCGGGTTCAAACCCAGTCCTAACCAAAAAAACAAAATAAAATAAAATGAAATTCATGTAACCAGACATTGTAACAATAAATGAGAGCTAACCATTTTGTCAGAGGTCATTTTGAGAAATGCAGACAGATAAAAGTGCGGCGTCGGTGTCTCATTTTGCTACAGAAGGACAAATTGTGGCTATTGCTCTACGTGAGCTTACTGGCTCAGGTATTTTCTGTCCATGCTGTTCGAGGCAGTGGGAAAAGACTGATTTGATGATTTGTTAGCTCTTGTCCCAGACGTTATACTACCTTTCCTCAATAGGACACTGTGAAAGTTAAGTATTTCAACAAACTCTAGTCTTCTTCAGTGACATGTGGACAGTGGCAGAACATGTTCAATGAGGCTCTCAACATCGTTCTAAATTGTAAAGTTTTCAATTCCACTAACTTTTAGATATCAGATTTTCTACTTCTCAAATTATGGGACAATCGAGTTTGCGGTGACAAAGTTTTATGTTCTTTTATTAAATAACCTTGGTCACGAACATTATCTAAAGGTATCTTTATACAATGGTTATTGGCTAGGGGCTTTTAAACTCCTTCAAAGGCTCCCAAAAGAACTATGAGACCTCAGCAACTACAGGGACAAGAGATGGCCCAACACTTCTCAAGAGTTAGGGAACATCAGAGCGTTAAAGATGCCTCTCAGTCCTTTATTTTCACCTTGCCAGTAAGAAAAAGGCTCAGAGAAAAGTGTGTCCAACTGAAGTGTAGAAACAAGCCAAACAATGCGTTCAGGAGCTGTGTTGAGAAGCCACATAGAAATAAAATATGCCAGACAGAAACACCGGAACATGGCAAAAAAGAAATCGTGAGACTCCCCGAGAGACAGAGGAGCCCTGAGCAGAGACTGAGCTCAAGAACAGACAAGGTGAGAACGTCAGAACGGTAACAGAGACCAAGTGGTAGCTGGGGAGGGGACTGTAAATTCAGTGTGCACAGCTGACGGAGTAGGACTCTAAGACAGAAGCATCCACGGACAAAGGTTTCGGCCTCTGCTACAGTAACTTGCACCTCACCCCTGCCTGCCCCTATCACCCTAAAATGGAGGCAGTAACCACCCCCCAGGGTGCTCTCAGTCCTCACTCCCGGTAGGGCGGAAACCTCCAGCGCTGTGCAGGTGTGCTGACTACCTCGGGCCGCTAGGGTGCTGCTCTGGCTCCAGAAAGCACGCCTCACTCCACGGACCCCACCTAGCTCCCGGGAACGGGCGGCCCTCCTCCACAGCCCTCCGTCCGTCCTTCTGCCCACAGCATCCCACTGGCTGGCCGTGCAACTGGCAGGCTTTTCAAGGTCTGCACAGGTTACAGAAAAGTGAAATGCGATTGCAATTACTTGGGCGATCCTGGGCAGCCAGGGGTAGAGAGAGTCGGATGCCAAAAGGTAGGGCTGAGAAACAGCCTTCCTCGAAGCCGCCACCCGCCCAACCGGAGCCTGCGCTGCCTAGAAAGTGACCTCGCGGGAGCCATCACGCGCCTGGACAGAGGCCGGCCGCGCCCGCCCCGTCGCTCCTCCGGCCCCGCGGCCGCGCCCGCCCGCCCGGCGCCGCCCACCCGGCCGCCCGGCCCCCCGCGCCCCGTACCTTTACTCTGGGGAGGGTTCTGACTCCGGTCCCGGAGGACGTTGATCTGGTAGACGGCTCCGTAAGGCTCAAAAAGTTCTTTGAGCTCCTTTTCCGACCAGGACCGGGGGATCTGCCCGACGAACATCTTAATGGCATCTGGGTCTGGCTGGTCCGAGTGATCCAAAGCCCCGTTCATCTTGCTGGCTGCGCCGTTACTGTCAAAAACGGAACCGGGAGCCGGAGTTAGGCGCTGCGAGGCAGGGACAGGAAGAAAACGACAGTGGGGGCGGGGGTGGGTGCGCAGGCGGAAGCGGGGGGAAGAGGTGCAGGGGCGAGCGCCTAGCGAGACGGAGATGCGGCGAGCTGAAACAAAGCGGGGGCACCATCGGGCTGCTCCGCCCAGCGCCGCCGCCCGCACGGGGCAGCGCCCGCCGCTGTCACCGCGGCCACCGCGGCGCGCACATCTCCGCGGGCGCAGCTCCACGGCCGCGTCCGCAGAGGCAGAGCTGGGCGGCTCTGCCCTGCCCCCGCCCTTCCTGGGAGGCTTGTTTGGAAGAGAGGAGGGAGGTGGGAATAATAAAGTCACATGGGAAGCAATGAAACACTTGGCAGTCCGTCAGATGACTAATGCAAGATGCTGGTGATGAATTTGCAGCGCGCGCGAGGCATCCATGTGTGCACCGACTTAGTGCGGCGCTGCTCGGAATGGCAAGCGCCGGCCGTGCGGCTCCGCGCCGCCGATTGGCTGCCCACGCCGCAGAAAAGGGCCGAGCAGGGAGGGGGCTTCCCTTTAAAAAGCGCATTGTTTAGGGGACCCAAGCACAAAGGGTTTAATTCAGGGAAGCAGAGGAGATCTCAGAATTGCCCGCTTTGTGCCGGGAGAGGGGTGGGGGGACGCGCAGCCCCAGAAAGTTGAGTTGCCACTAAAGGACACTGAATATTTCAAATCTTTCACACTCCATAAATTGCTCCCTGCGTATCTGACTTCCAGATGTTGCACTTGAGTTCTAAACAATCACACGTTTGGGAGAGAGGCAAAACGAAACGTCTGCGTTTTCTTCCCTTAGCTTCAGTAAATATTTGGGGCGGATACGGAGTACATCCATAAGCCTTCACATATCTGCCTGCCTGAACTCTGTTTCCAAAGCCCCCATTTGGAAGACAGAGGAGAGAAAGTTTTTTTTTAGAGCCTGCAGTTCTAGTCACCGTCATCCAATAAGATGGTGAAGACATTTTCTTTCAGCTTGGGCCCTCCCCTCTCAACACTTGAGCTGGAGTAAGCAGTGAAGTGAAACTACATGCCCTTTTTGCCTACTCCCCTCAAAACTGTACCCTAAACCCAGGCTGCCAAATGATCATGCAGCCCTGAGCTCCTCAGCCTGTGAACACAGAATACACCCCAAAAGCCCAGAGCACTCCACCCCAAGAAGCAAAAAAGTCAAGGGCTACAGTGAACTCCAGCTGGCAGGTGTGCTCTCCTGTAGCCTTAGTCCAGCAACAGTAAGAAGACAGTGGAGAGATCGTAAATAGAGCTGAGTTCCTTATTTGGTTAAAAGAACAAAAAAATACCAGTGCACCTTAAATCTGTTGTGTGTCCAGGCTAGACGTGAGCCCTTAAAAACAAAAAAAGGAAGACACTTGATGGTTAAAAAGCCAAAAACTTATGGAAAGGAGCAATGCTGAATTAGATTTAATCCAGAGAGAAAAATGGTGTCAATGCTCCTGACGAGGTCCTGGCTTTATCCTCGTCTTCTACCACTTTATTTTTTCATCCTTGAGATAAACAATCAGACTGTCTAACTTGAAGCACTTTGAGAGTTTGCGCTCATCAACCTTATTGTTATAAAAAATGTTCTGCTGAATAAAATATTGAGTACAAAATCTTCTTTCAACAATTTAGGTGTAACGCAGTGCTTGTTTATATTAGTGCTGGATCATTTATCTTGTTCTTATGTACCTCTCCTTCTTTTTAAATCACTCTTTGAGAATTCAATAAACACGTTAACCTGAGGAGCTGTGCCTGCAGCAGGGTGGAGGTGGCAGGGCCCTGTGCACTATGGGACGCAGCCTTCACAGCAAGTCAAGAGCTCAGAGTGTGGCAAGACCTCTTTGTGGGGGAGGAAGGCATTGTGGTCACTGCTGTTGACAATCAGCTAGAAAGAAAAAAGGAAGGTACCACCACAGTCTCAGCAACAGAAAACGGAAGTTCAAAACGAGGCTGTTGCCTCTGGTCTTTATAGAGCATAGTTTCACACAAAATGGAGGAGTCAGGGTGCAGAGCACTAGTCCTAATGTTTTAACTTGGAATTCCACAGTGAGCATTCCTCTTCAAGTGCCTCTCCAGGGGAGAAGTCATTTACACTTACTTAAAAAATACAAACTCACCAAGATGCATCAAAGAAGGGAAGGCTGGGCAGAGGGTTTATGGTCTTTATGTTGATGGGTACATATTTATCACCCTCCCCTCAGCCATCCTTCACAGATCCCGAGACCTCTCACCATCCTGGGCAGAGCGGTGAGCTCCATCCTGGCACCACCACTTCCTACCTGTGCTGCTCAGGGCCTCAGAACATCTGTAAAATGGGAACAAAGCCTACCTCACAGAACAATGTGGTGAATATAGGACCAGCGCAGAATAAATGCTCTGGGTCAGCTGTTTCTGCTGCTAACTCCTTCGCATTTGTGATGCACTGGAAATGAGTGACCATCACAAATCCACTTTTCAGTTCAAAATCTTCATGCATAGACTCAAATACAACTCACATACTAAATAATAATAATCATAATACCCATCTTTCGTGGGACATTTACATACCAGATAACATGGCAGGTGCTTCACATTTTTATCCCTCATTAATCTTATGAAAAAGCAGTGCTTTTCAGATGCCAACTTCTCAGAAATAAGTTCCTTTACTAAGATTACCAGCTTATACATTGAAGTGCTAGACTTGGAATCTCACTTAGGCTACTTCAAGCCCACATTTACTCAGTCATCAACCAGGTCAGAGGGTCTGCGCCTCCGCAGATGCCCTTTTCTCTACTCCCACACCCAGTGATGCACGCCTCTCATCCACCCCCATGTCCCTGCCTCACTACCTGCTATTTTGCAAATAACTGTTCCAAAGACTTGCATCAAGCACTAAGGGCACAACAATCCCTTCCTTAATTAAATCCAGTGATCTCTAGTTGCCATATAAATTAAAAACACCACCACCACGCCTTCCCAGTCAGAAGCTTCTATGCAAAAATAGGCAGGCTTCGCCCACCAACTGCCCCAGAGTGGCTGAAGGCCACGCCCTGAACCCCGCAGCTATTGCAACATTTTGGTAATCTGCACTCTAATCCACCCTAGCTCCTCCTCTTCTGGACTCCTAACTTTCTTCCCGGCTGATGCTCATTTTTAGTCGAGACTCACTGACTTCCTTTGTCCTCATGAGGCTTTAGGTGCTGACACATCTGAGCAAGCCAGAAATTATGTGTTCGACAGTTAAACCTCTGAGGGCCATGGAGAGCGGAGTCACTCTTTATAGAGAAGCAATTACTGGAAGAGACGCCCCAGGTCTCAGCGAAACCCTCAGGAAGACCCCCTGTTTATGAACATTTGATCCCGGGCTTAAGAAATTAGACTAGTTCACTTCTCTTCGCTCTCCTGCCGTCCTCAGCACCCAGCACAGGGCCTTTGACAGTGTTGGAATTTAGACTCAGTTCATATAATATTTATTGAGAGCTCACTCTTTGCCAGAAACCTCTGCCAAGTACTTGACGTATAACATGACGACGTGTCTAGTTGGAATCATCATCTCCCTTCTGGAGATGAAACAAGGGAGAGTTACAGAAGTAAAGTGACTTTCCCAATGTCTCACCCCAAAGGAAAGGTGCCTGCAGAATGTGGAGACAGTCAGATTTAAAAGCCACTGTCACTGCTTCATACTGCATGAGTTGGGATCCTCCCTGGTGGCATCTCCTGTGGAAGCAGTGGCCGCTGCCAGGCCCGGGACACAGGCGCATACATCTCCACTGGCAGTTTGCCTACAAACTCCAATGAGATTCTGAGTGCCAATTCTGCTTGTGCCCTTGGCAAGGAGCCAGGCAGAAGGCTCCTCTAGGACAGATGCCACAAGGAATACGACCTCAAGTCAGAGAACATGGTGCCAAAGGCAGTGGGGGTGTCAGTCTCAGAGCCAAGAAGAAAATGTAATGATGTTTGGAAAAAACAATGAGACTGCTTGCTTTTTGCTTTTAGCCCAGGCGCTGACCTAATTCCCTATTTTATTTTAGAGTAAAAAGAACTAGATCAACAGAGTCTATCTGAAATCTTCTGAGGTGTCTCTAAGCAGTAAATTATTACCAAAAATTTATAACAATTGACGTAACACATTATTATTATTGTTACTACTGTTACTAATCCAGGACAAGCTTTTATAACAAGGCCCAGTGATTTGCAGTTTTCCATCTGGAGAAAGGAAACAAAAGAATTACAGAAGATCTAATTCCATGGAGAACTTTCTGTGTTCTACTTCCTTTATCTATATAAAAGGAAGAAAAACTTACAAAATAGCTATGAGAAAGGCCAAGTGGCTATAAGCAATTATATTAATGTTGAAAGACAGACATAAAATGCCACCTTCAGGATACACACTAGACCGAAACTACATAAAAAGATGCCCTGTCTGGGAAAAATTTTGTCTAAACATAGCTACTCTTTCTGGTAGTGATCATCTTATTACTCTGATACTTGTGATTGCTCTCTCCTTCCCTGGAATGACCTACATCAGTGCTGTCCAACTTCTGTGCCATAAAGAAAACGTTCTGTATCCACTCATTCCAATATCACAGCCACCAGCCGCACGGGGCTACTTGAAATGTCGTTAATGCAATGGAGGAACCAAATTTTTAATTTTATTTAACTTTGACTTATTTAAATAGTTATACATGCAAATATACTTGTCCTTTTTCTGCTTTTTACTGATCAGAAGCGAGACTGACCTAAATGTATTACTTTCCTGAAGTTTGTTTTGGAAAGTCAGGCACACGGGGCCAGAAAATGCCCTCAGTGTTGGAGGCACTCGGCAGCAGGGCAGCAGGGCGGGGGCCGGCCGGCCTGAGCACCTGTCCTGGGCCTGGCACAGCGTCAGTTTAACTGCGCCCTCTGAGACAAACTATGTGACAATTCTGTGCCTCAGTTTCCTCACATGTAAAACAAAGAAAGAGAAGAGCTCCCATCTGGTTCTTAACTTCTGTAATTATTTGGCCATGGTTTGAACTCAGATGCTGACTTGGAAAAGATGACTTAGATAATACGGCCAGCTGCCTGAAACCTTCATGGGATTCTTCTTTGGTGTGCAATTTATAGGTAGTCTCCCCAGACTCACAGGTGACTCAGGCTACAGGAGGCAGAGCTGATAAGGTGTCACTGACACCCTGGGGCTCAGACAGGAAGTGAGTAGCCCTGGGCTCTGGGCGTGGCCAGGGTACCATGTCTCTTGATCTCTGTCAACTCTCCCCTCATACACCCCAACCACAGCCTGTCCTTTCTGTCCCTAACAAGCCTCTCTTTCGATGGGCTCCGGAACCATTTTTTAATATCACTTGTACTTAATAGTGCACAAAGAAATAGGCTTTGTTCAGTTATCACAGGAGACTGTCCAAGACCAAGCTGGGTCAGGTCTGGCAGCCCTGGCACGGTAAAAGAACAGGCACGAAGCTCATTAATATTAACAGTGTTCTGTGTTGTCTTTTTTTTTTTAATTTATTTTATAATTTTATTTGTTGTGTCTGACAATCACCAGTTAGTTCTCATCCACGTTGACTGACTGCAGATTTTTGAAAGTGGTAACAGGTACATAGGTAACCGAAGTATAGAGCTTGTTTGGAGAATCTTCATCTTCGTTGCATTTTCTGGAGAACCGCACATGGATACGGTATGGGACGTTCCTTATGCCTGTGGCTCAGACAGCTTTGTTAAGTCTGGTATCAATGTGCACATCTGGAGTTCCCATTTCTTTCATGGCAAATTTCCGGATCTCTTTGAGTGCCGGAGGGGCACGCTTCTTGAAGCCCACTCCATGAATGCGCTTGTGAATACTGATAGTATATTCTGGAGTCATCACCTCGTTGATGGCAGACCGGCCCTTCTTCTTGACACCCTTCTTTGCGGGAGCCATTCTGCAGGGCCCAAGTTGGAAAGAAAGAGCGTGAGGGGTTGTGGGAGAAGGAAAGGGGTGTGTGTTGTCCATTTTGGTGTAGCTTATTATTTAAGCGGAGAGCTGTCCTCTCAACAGACTGGCAATGTGCCACCTGGGGTTTAGGTGGCAACTTGTTCTCTGCACTCTGGAGACTTAGACCAGACTGTCTCTTGGGGGGATCGCTGTCCACCTCAACTTCCCTCAGCCTCTAGATTTAGGGAGAGGAGTCTGTTGCCAACCAACCTAGAGCTCTGGGAGTCACAACTCTCTTCTAAAATGCACAGTGCATGGTCACTGTGACAAAAGCCTCCATCTCCCTCTCAACGGGGGTGTGGTTTGCTGCCGGCTTGACACAGCTAAATCTTAACTGTGCTGGAATCCTGGGTTGCTTGAAGACTTTTGGTAAATTTAACATCACTCCCTGGATACCGGGTATGCCACCAATAAGATGTGAATATAAGAGACTTCTGCATTTACCTGGAAGGTACTGTTCTGTCTATCACACATAGCAAAATCTATGGAGGCACAGCCATGGCAATTTCAGAATGAGGCCCCAAATGTGAAGTCGGATGGCCAAACAATGGCTCGTCAAGGAAGAGCAAGCGGAACCAATGACACTGTAAGTGTCTGGAAGAGGCAAAGCCTTTCTCCAATAGTCAGATTGTAAATAAATTAACTGGAGGTTCATCAGAATTAAAGGTCTGATCATCCCACATGAACACACATGTTAATACATTCATTCTTAAATTTTGACAAGATTTAAAAAAACAAATTCCTTAAAAGTGTGTATAACATCGTCATTCATAGCCTACTAGGAAAGAACACACTTATGATAGATAGGATTTTCTGGATTACTGGAGTGAGAGCTGAACCGTATTTAGTCACAGGTCTAAATGCTCTACATCTGTGTGCCAAGGTCAAGTGCGGCTGTGACTTGCAGAGAACGCTCCTGCAGGAGAGGTCACGGGACGCAGGCATTTGGACTCACGGAGTGAAAGGGAAATCTCATTATTACCTTATCTCAATAAAAGCAGAAAGCTGGAAAAACCCCACAAAGAAGTAAAGTTGGAAAACTCTGGGGAGTACCTGATGGCTGAGCATACAATAACCCTGGCTGGGAAGGCAGCGAGGCACCGGCTATGCAGGGAACTCCTTTCCTTCTGTGGTTTATCAGAAATAGTTCAGTGGACTTTAGGGCTGAGCAGGAGGGGAGTGCACAGGGAGAGACAGGTGTTTTTGATGAACCTTCATAGATGGCAACAGGGAAATAAATGAGAAGATTTATGGAGGGCTCATGTTTCCAAAGCGCCTTAGGGGAACACATACTGAATCCTGTCCTCCCTAGCTGAGATCAGCATTACTTCTCCTGCAACTTCACAAAGTAACGCCTCAGGGCACCCCACAACATCAGCAGAAGATCTAGGGTATCCCTCAGTCTGTCTTATTGGCCAATGGCTAAATGCTGCCAAATTTGCCCATTTGCTGTGACCAAGTAATTGGAAATGGCTCTTTGGATAACTGAGAGAAGATCATTTTGGCCATCAAGTAATTAAAAAGCAAATCATTATAAAATAAAGACAAATGTAGGGCAAAACCCCATGGGGACCTGCACTTCCCAAACTGAACTCCGATGTTTGACAAAAATGTCCCCCATCCGTAGTTTAGCAGCAAGGGACGCACATCCAATGGGCAAATAGCAGGAACACAATGCCTGTGTCCCTGCAGACCGGGTTTTAGTGGCTGTGCTTCTCAAGGCAAATAGCTTCTGCTTTCACTACTGGGGAAAAATGTTTTTCCTAGACTTATTTACACAAGAAAGAGAAAGTGGTCAGGGCGAAGTCACCATACTCTCCATTCACTGTAGAAACTTAGGTGTTGAACATGGACAATCCCCTTTGCAGAATGTCAAATGCAATAGAGGTTTACTCTCACACACAGTCATTTTCTTCTCTTCTCATTCTTAAGTAGTTATTGAAGACTTGACTTATGTCAGACATGGTGTCCGGTTTAAAGGAGAGAGAGCTAAAAAAAACATGTAATTTACGCCCTGATACTGCTCAGAACCAATTAGAAGAGATCAATATAAAACCATAATCTAATGGGATAAAGCTTATCATAGAGCAATACGTCAAGGCCGTGGGAAGCCAGAAGCCAGGAACTCATTCAGCCAACGGGGTTGAGCGGTCAGCATTCTAAACCACACTGCATCCCTGTGGTTATGTTTAAGTGGAATTTGGGGAGAAAAATCAACGCCAAAGTGTGATAAGCTGTATCATTTCACTTAGTTGGCAATGCGATTGAAACAAACAAAAAAGATAAATGTAGAAAAGGTGGATCTAACTAGACTGGGTTGTTAGGGAAAGCACCCCAGACGCACAGCTGCCTTCCCCCAGGCTCCACGCTCACGTCCACACAGGCCTGGAGGGACAGTAGTCATGTGTGCTCCTGCCCTTGCACAACTTAGGCCTTCTACCTCTGCTCAAAACATTGCACCCCAGGGTGGCACCTGTCGCACAGTGGTTAGGGCGCCAGCCACATACACTGACGCTGGCGGGTTCGAACCCAGCCCGGGCCTGCTAAAACAAACAATGACAAGTGCAACAAAAAACAGCTGGGCATTGTGGTGGGCGCCTGTAGTTCCAGCTACTTGGGAGGCTGAGGCAAGAGAATCATTTAAGCCCAAGAGTTTGAGGTTGCTGTGAGCTGTGGTATCATGGTACTCTACCCAGGGTGACAGCTTGAGACTCTGTCTCAAAACAGAACAAAACAAAAACACTGTGCCCTGAGAGCCTGTTAAGCAAAGGCTCTTCTACCTCCACTTCTCACTCTCCCGCGCTATGCTAACTCCTGTACAGGAGTTGTTGCCCATTCTCCTGTAGCCCTGTCACTCCCTATGACTCCTACATAAAGAACTTCCCTGTTTTTGACCATTCAACTCTGATTTGACAAAACACTCTAGCACCACCCCAAATTCAGCACTCCTAAAAATAACTGTTTCCTGTTTTCTTCAAATTAGGTTTTGTGCTTAATTTCCCTGTTCTTACTGGTTCAAACTCCTTCCTCGCCCAGCAATCTGAGAAAAGGAACAGTGTCCTACGCAGAACAGGGAGACAAGGCTGATTGGCTGCTGGCTCTGACCACTTCCCTCCTCTGACTGCTGAACCTACGGAAATAATAATTAATTGAACCCCCAAAGTAGGTACATGGTGAAACTGTGAAATTCTTAACGGGATGTCTTACTCAATCGCCAATTCTATAAATAGAGCAGAACTGCTATAGCTGACCACCTCAATTGACCTAATTTTCACAGACCAGACATGCACCAATCACATGTGCATATCAGTATAGCAGGCCCAGTTCCTTATACTGACTAGTTTATTACAGTCCCTTGGGTGGTCAACTTACAAAGGTTCTACTGTATTTATGAAGTGACTCTGACAATCTAGGTACTATTCAAGGAGTTAGGGATACAGCAATGGGTAAAAATAGCCTTTATGGAGCTTATATTCTAGAGGTGGGCATAAATTAAGCAAAATAAGTTTATCTTGTAACAGACTAGAAAGAGATCATTTTAATGGAGGAAAATAAAGAAGGCGGGGAGGGCAGACAGAGAGTGTTGAGTGCAGGGTTGCTATTTTAAACTAGCTGCTCAGGGAAAGACCTCATTTGGAAGGTGAGTACAAGGCCTTGAACTCAGTTTCAGGATTTCCCTAATATGTATCTTCTCGATGAATCGATTTAATAGAGCAAGAGGTCTCAAAATTTGTATTGATTAAATGACCTCATGTGACCTGCCAACACTATTATAAAAGAACTGTGTTATCCCAACATATTATGGCTCTATTAAACCCGAGCATCATTAACCCCATTACCAATACGTTACTGAGTCATGCCTGTTTCTCACTAAATGCTCACCGGGTCTACATGGCCCTGCAGAGCCACTGTCCTAATTCTGGCTATCATCTTCTGCTAAATTACTGCAGAACCATCCAGTGAGCTTTCCTCCTTTGGACCAAAGGACAAAGACTTCACTGACCTTTGAGCTTGCCTGGCATTCAGAACTCTATCCACCTTTCTGTGAAATATTGATTATCATTCATTATTCATTTTATCATCTATCAATGGCAAAATTTAATCTCAGGCTGGTCTCTTCTCAAGCTGCTTCTGGCCTCCCTTTCTCAGTCACAAATAACAAGTAATCAAGGAATACAACTGAAGTGAAATGCCAGCCTAAGGAAGGCAGCCAGGAGCATGAGGTTTGGAATAAAGGCCCTGGAGATCGCTCATGCCACTGTCTCCTTCCACTGATCTGGAAAATCTAAAGTTGACAGTAAATGGAAACTAATTACATCATGCTAATGATAGCAGTTTAGCTCTGAAAACAAAAAATCCACTTGTGGAGAAAGATATGTACTTCTGCAGACTAACAATATTAGGTTTGAGTATATTTTCTTCTGAGAATACCTTTGAATGCCTATGCTCATGAAAAACCAAAAATAGAGTTAAGAAAAAAGAAAAAAAAAAGATCTCATAGTAGCCAAAACATATGTCACAAAGCTCTGCCCTGATGTTTATGCCCTTCGAGCCCCTTGGAGAACTCCTCAACCCATTCCTCAAAGATTTCTTATTTTCTGCTGGTTCTTCACAACCTTGATCTTTGGTATTTCAAATCCAAAGAGATGAGAAGTAGCAAGTAAGAGGGAGGGATGGGAATCGGTGGGTCCCTCAGGGACAGGGACAGACAGGAGGGCCTGAAAGAGCCCAGCAGTGCAAAGCCCCCTTATATGGGGATGCCTCCCTCCCCAGAAGCACAGCACAGTGGGTAATCCGTGTGACAACAAACTTGTCACATTATGGACAATAAATTCTTCTGAAGAAGGCTGAAAAATATACAGTTCATTGTTATTGTTATTCCTTAAAAACGTGACAATAAATAAAGTGGGTACCTTGAAGCAGCAGCTTTCAACTATATTACTGCACATTCGGCTAATCAGACCCACTCATTCCTTAGGGATGAGCTGAGATGTTACTTTCTCATTTCAACATGACAATTTATTAAATGTTAGGATCCAGGTACTATCTAATTTGTTGTCATAAAATGCAGCAACTGATTTTAACTAAACTCTTCAGCTTTGTCTGGGTTAACTTTTACTAAATATTCTGCTCTAATTATCCCTACCTGTTAATGTTTTTGTTGTTCCGCTGAGAGAAATGAGGGTGATGGGTGGAGAACACAGGAGGGATAATCTGTTTCCCTTTGTGTGTTTTTCCCAAGTGAATACGTGTCACTGATCCACAAATAAACTTTAATTCTTTCTCTTCAAGACATCACAAAAGATGATCACTGAGGTTTAAAAAGTGGAAATAAAAGGCCCTAAATAGAATATGATAAAGGTAAAGGGACAAAGTGTGGGTTTTCTAGAATCTTTCGTCCAAGCATAAGGAAAGGCAACCAGAAGCTCTGTAGTGACTGCAATAAATTCCTAGACAGCAGTCCACAGCACTTGCCTGATAGTCTGCTTATAGAAATTTGCAAAAATAACAGAAAAGAACATTGCCAAGAGTGTAGGGCCACTGAAGACGACTTCCAGAGTTCTGCGCACGTCGGCTTACTGTGTTTCTCTCTGATAAAAATCTAACATTTTTGTCATGCATGTACCACATACCAAAAAAAGGTCTAAATGACATTCTACCTCGCTGGTTTTTAAATCCCTAAGTTACACTTAAGATGAAATCAATACCAAATGCCACATTTTGATTTGGAAACCTAGAGGTCCTCTCCCACTTCTCTCTCTCTCTCTTTCTCACCATGTCATAAATTCCATTTAGCATCTTAAATCACCAAGGACAATAGGCTCTGACATTTAATTTGCTTATTTCTTAAAACACGCACCATCAGATAGCACCCCCTAAACAAATAAGAATAAAAATAGGATTATGTGCTAAATTATAATAGATGTTATTCTAAGAAGCTGAATATCATCATCTCAAAATTCCCCATAGCCGATTTTTTTAAAGCCATTTCTTCATTTTTTTGACACATCTGGCACAATGAATACAGATGATCATGTGTTTATATATCTGTCTAACTGCCTTTCCCAAACACAGCCAGATGGAGTCTTTCAGAATCAAATTAATTTCAGATTAATTCACTCTGGACCCACTCCAGTTTCATGACTCTTTGCTTTGAGGCACCAACCAAATTGATGTGAAGGCATCAACTTGAAAGACCACAGGTTCCTCGATATCAAGGGGGAAAAAACAGCACAATTCTGTGGCAAGCCCCCCTGCCCAAAAAGAAATCATTCAGGTATTACAAGCTGCCAGTTCAAGGACTGATCAACATTTCATAGTGTCAAAATCACCCAGGAAGAATTTCCTTTCCTAAAACCATGGTTAATTTTACATCCAATCTTCACAATGCCTTGAGATGAGACAGTTCCAGTAAAAAATTAGTGTCCTCATTAGTGACACCGCAACCAGGGATGTGACGGTAAATTTGCCACATAAGCAGAGTCAAGTTTGACCTGTGACACAAGAGAGTTAATTCTAAACACACAAAGTGCATATTCTGTCTCTAGCTGTAGCTACTTAAGTAAGTATAAACAAACGGAGCCGGGCTTTGCATGCTGTCAATCTTGCTGGATGCCTTTATTATCGTACTTGTTTCAATTGCAATTTGGGTTTCCATGGAGACACAACAGTCAGCTCTAGAAAATTATAAGATAAATGTCAGGCAGCGATAACGGTGTTAATGAAGCTCTGGTGACAAGCAGCTCTGTGCTTCCAATAATAAGCCTATTTTTCATTAGCATATGTATAACCTGTCAAAAAAACCTGGAAAAGAATATTAAAAATTAAATATCTATCTATACTTACAAGAGATGGGGGGAAAGACCCTTCTAGAATGGCCTAAATTTGGTAGGTCAGCCTGAACAAGAAAAACAAAATGGCTAGTTTCTTGAGAAAATGAGGCATCAGTCATGGCTCAGTCTAAATGATGCTTTAGCTGACATTCAGAAATGCCTTCCTTCACCCAGTCATAAAATAGTTTCTTAGAATGTGGTTCAGGCAATCCGTTTTTATTTCTTGAAGTTAAGAGCTCAACTCACTAAGTCTGAGCAAGGCGTATTATAAACTTCAAAGACATCACGATCAACCTCAACAGTGCCTGGACTGATGTACTTGCAGCTTCCCCTCTGCTCCACGTCTCTAGATAACTTTAATTAGATCTCCAGAATCGATAGCCACCCTGGACCGTTCTATAGCCAAACACGTGCCACTGAAAATTCAGGTCGGAGAAACGGACAAGTGTGACAACAGTTACGTAAATCGATGCATTCTGAAGAAATGGGTTGAGATTATGGAATTGTGACCTACAGCGGAGTTCAAGGGAAGATTCTACAAAAAGAAACTGAAGGAAATCAATTTCCTTTTTTGGGAGGAATGATGACTAAGGAATGGAACAGAATTTTATGTTTTTTTCAAGAACTTCCTTTAGGATCCTTCGCCAAAAGGTTAAAAGCATGATAAGTTAAAAATAAATTGAAAGGGTGATAATTCTGCAAGTCAAAGCCTCTCCAAAAGTACAAAAGATAGACCTGTACATATTAGCTGCTGCTGTATAGTTGATGCTACTTGACCTTGCTGCCATGGTCTCCATCATTACTTAAGTCATTCCTCTATATTTTTTCCTTCATTTGTTTTAGGGTTGTTTACAAAGAACTGGGCCAGGCACTGTGTTCATAACAGGACGATGAACACCACGTTATCCCTTTTCGACAATCTCATTGTCTACTAGTTTGTGCAACCTAGTCTTAAATAAGGTGTTAAGATTTTCCTTCCTTTCTGTACAAACTTTAGTTCCCTGCAAAAGAGTATTTCTTTTGGGGCAAGGTAACTAACTCTCTTGGTTACAATTCTACACTGGGAATGAGCTGAAGTCCTTTTTCCCTCCCTTATTACTATTTTGGGTTCTTTTAAAGACAAGGTCTCACTACGTTGCCTAGTCTGGCTTTGAACTCCTGGGCTCAAGCAACCCTCCCACTTCAGTCTCCCAAGTAGCTGGGATTACAGGCACGTACCACCATGCCCAGCTCTCATTAGTACTCTTGACCCCTTTCTCCAACTCTAAACTTCAGGAAAAAAATTAATGGCACTCAACCCCAAATTCTAAGATATAACTGGGCCATACTGCTTGGATGGGAAATTTCAGTATAGCTTTTGAAGAAAGTATAAGTTCTTGTTCTCCATAAAATATTTTGTTTTCTCTTTACAATGTTCTCGTGTAATCTGCCTGTGCAGACTGTCGAGGGGCTGCTTCCTACTTAGAGAGGTGAGTACTTTCCATGCTGACATGATCTGGCATGACCGGAGTGAGATTCAGGGGCAAGGGAGAAAAGAACAAATGGCTTAAATAAGATGCTCTCATTTTTAGAGGACAGAATATACTACTTTTTCCTAAGTGCCCTTACCTACCTTCTTTTCTCCCTGACTCAATTTACCATGAAATCTAAAGACCCAGAGAACTCAAGTTAGGGTTTGGTCCAAAGTAAACACCTCTGTTCTCCCTTTAGTTTAAGTCTAAAACGATTTTTCAAGTCCCTCCCGGCCAAGCTGGCTCTCAAGAGGCACAGGTTCCACGTCGTGGCTCATGGCTATACACGGGGTCCCCTGTGTATAATTCCTGATGCGTCTGCAGGAGTGGGAAGCTGAGAGAGAGACTCAAGAGCTCAAAATCCTCTCTTCCTCTCTCATCTAGAAGGAATTCACACAGCGTTGCTGTACTCGGCAAAATACTGTACAAGGATACAAACACAAACCCAAACTGTCAACAACAACAAAAACCCACCATACCAGCACTTACTCTCATGATCCTTGGTCTCCTTTCCTGTTATCCTACCCACAGAAAAACTATTCAAGCACACACAAAACCCAACGTGGTAGCAGTAAGATTCTTTAATGGGACCAAAGTGGCAATCAGAATCCAGAGAAGAGTCATGAGGTTTAAATAGAATAACTCTATTTGGACTATGGGACTTGACACTGAGAATTTTCAGTTGTAGATTAAGGCCTACTACTACCTTACTCAAAACTGGGTTAGAGCAGCTATGGTCGTGGAAACAAAAAGATAATGTACAGCACAGCTTTCTCACAAACAACTCTAATCCACTAAAGAGCCTGGTCCTTTTAAGAACTTTTTTTTTTTTTTAAATAAGACTCATTTACTTCTGCACCTGTTGAAACTTTTCATGATCTCACATCATTCTCGATAGGTGCTGGGGAACTGAATCCTGAAACCCAAATTCACCTGCAATTACTATTGTTGGTATTTTTAAACTATTGGAATAATTATGGTTATTTTTTTAATAGCAACACAACGCTTATTACTATAGTTCTTCAATGTTAAAATGACGGCTCTAAACTGGGGCAACCAAAATTACAATCATAATTTTCCTGCATGGAGAACGTTTGCTAAACAGATTCCTTGAAGAGAAGGGACCCAAACAAGAAGAAAATAAGTAGATTGTCATCGAAGGGCGGTGCAGCTTAAAAAGTGAGTTCAAAAGTGAAAGCTGACGACAAATGGGTGCCTAGGGTTTTAGTGTTCTTCCTGTTGTTTGATGTGGAGAAGAACCTGCTTCTGGGAAGACGACAACCTCCGTGTTGAAAGGTATCTTAAAGTCTCTTTTAGATTTTCGGTTTGTACGATTGTTTCTATAGACAATTTTATATAAACAATCAAAACAAATATATTGAAGTGGAATTCCTGTATCAACAAAGTTATTAAATTATTACTATGAAAGAAGCCTTTCCCAAACAATGTGGAACAGATAGTAAGTTCCTCAGGATGTGGGATGCAGGGTTCGTGTTTGTGCTGGAAGGGGTGACAAAAGTAACTACGCCAAAATGACAAAGATTACCAACTACAGAAAGGGTGACACCTGTCCTCTTGCCTTTAGATCCCTGTTTTCTTATGGAAAAAAAAAAAAAGCACAATCTCCCCCCAATACCCATCTAAGTCTGACTGAGGGAAAACAACACTTTTTGGAAAGATTTATGTCTGATGTTACATAAGACAATAAAAACAACAATTTGAAACAGAAACATTACTGATGCTGAACATGGAAAGCTCACCAAGAACGAGATGATGCAAAAACATTAAAAACAATTCAAACTGTAACACAAATGATTTCAATTCCCCTCACAGGGTCACATGGCATCAATGGTGGAAACCACTGTTTCCCTGACCACAGAATCGTGAACAGACATGTTTAGCCACAGAAAGCTATTAGAACTTTTGGAGAGCGGACCTGCCAGCGCGTTTGTCCCCAGGGAGGACACAGATGAGGAGGCGACTTCCTCACCACACACCTACAACTACACACACCCCTTGAGATCAGCTTGCTTTGGAGGCTCCCAAGAACCCAGACAATCGTACCCCACCAGACAGTGGGTATGCGAGGGGCCAAAGAAAGGAGGTGATACAGAGTGTGACGAGATGTACCAATAAGGGCAACACCACAGTGCCCTCAGAAAGTCGCAAAGCCTCAGGTTTATTTTGGACACAGCTTCTGAAAATCCCATCCCCTCTGGCCATAGGGCTCCTATTTCCATGCAGTATATTTACAGAAAAGACCTGTTCTTCGGGAATTTTCACCTAGATAACGCAGTGGATAAAGATCTGTCAGTTCAGCTGTGTGGGAAAATAAAATTCTACCAGCTGATGAAGGCAGGGGATCTCGTCAACATACATATCCATAATTTAGCTGTGGGTGGCAGGGACTGGGCTTGAGTCAGTAGGAGGTTACTCTTCTAAATGGGTTACAACTCGTGATAAATAGGTTTTCGCTGGGAAGGCAGCTCCCCTGTTAACCCAGAGTGATGAGACTGACGGAGGCAATTTTTAATTCACTGACTGACCATTATTGACAGGTTACTAGGCTTGTTTTGTTTTGTCTGGTTGTTGTTACTTTTTAAGACCACAGTTGATAATAACAGGGGCAACTAGCTTGGCTGGCTGGAGGGAGATAGTGCTATTTTTCCCCCCTTAATTAACAAAAACATTCAAAACCCTGACAGAGAAGAAAAATGGTGAAATAAATTATAGAGCCACTTATGTATGAAACCATACATTATTAAAACTACTCTAAATGGGTCCTTAATCTAAATAAAGATGGTCATTTTAGGAAGCCAGGCATCTCAAGAATGAGAAAGGACACAATGTTATTCTGACCCAAGATATAAAAGGTGCATTGCTTTGCCAGAGCCAGCCCGCGTATCAAACTGCCCTTGACTTGTATTAAAAACTCACGTATGTCTCTAACACTAGATGAGTCTCGGCTTCAATTATTTACAGCCCTGGATGTCGGTAGGTTAAAGACAGGAAAAAGAAGCATATTGGACAAAATTCATTTCTAATATTTACACTTGGCCTCCTCTTCCAGACCAGTCAGCAAAAGCAAATGCCTTCCCTTCTGCGCTGGGTAAATGAAGGCAAGGACTATCTACGCCTTCAAGGAGCAACACAGGACAGCTTGGAGTTCCTACTGTTGCTAAAAATACTGATTTTTAGTATGGCTGGAATACCTTTTACTCCGCCAATTTTAATACAAGGGACTTTAACGTACATAGCTAGGAAAAATAGAGGACCCCCCTTCCTTATTAAACCAAGTCCTCACTCCACATCTGCCGCTTTCACTGCTGTTAAACTTCCACAAATAAACAAGCACACTTACTTCTGGCAGCTCTGATGCTCAGCTTTCATACTCTTTTAATGTAAAATCTATTCCAACCCATGTACACTGTGTCACTTAAGCCTTCAGGCCTATCCTCATTCTGATGTGTGGCTCTCTAGGGGACACAGAAGCCTCTCTGCTGCCACTGTACCATCCCTCCTACTGGGAGGAAGGAAATCGGCCTTGTGTGTGAGCCCAGGCAGGGCTCTGTTTGGCAGTTTTACAGACTTGCGGTCAGGTGTTCATGAAAACAGATTTCCAAGTGACACAGTAATATGAAATCTCAACTCTATGCCATGGAGATAATTATACTGAGAACAATTTCCTCCCAACAAAATCAGCAAACCTTGATTATGTATGTTTCTGTAGCTCATATTCTAAATTCGACACAGGAGAAATTCACTTGCCTTGCATAGAGCTGCCACGTGATTATGAAACACTGAACCCAGTCATTTTAATAGGCTTACCCTACTTAACAAAAGTATCCTGGTTTATATGCAGAGAAGCCACACTCAAAAAAGCTTATGGGGACAAGCTTTGCACAGCCATCTTATTTTTTAATGACTGCAGAAGCTCTTGGGGCTCATCATATGAAAAGACACAGAAAAGGAGGAAAGTAACCCTGGTTTTTAATTACTTCTACCTCTAGATCTAACTATCTTAAAATAAGAGTTCTTTAAATATTTAGAAACAAAGTGAAAATGCAAGCCATTTGACTTTTCCAACCACTAGCCTTCTGGCCTTACCACAACTGAGAAATCATACAAGGCCAGAGCTAATGAAAAGCTCCCCAAAGTATCATCGTTCACAAAAATAAAAACCTGAAAATTCCAAGTAGCAGTTTCTCCAGAATCCCTTCGCCTCCTTTTCATTCCCATGGTCACCCTACCACGTGTCCTTGTGCTTCAGCAGAGGGCCTGGTACGTACCAGGGCGGGCGGGGGGAGATGGACGGAGAGATTGATCAGACAGACAAGCAAGATACAGCCATCTGTCTCTCAGTACAGGCACGGATCTAATTCTAATGACTTCTAGTAATTTTTATTAACGCATCATGCAATCTGAATACCAATTTGGATAACTGCATTTACTAAATCAGTTCCATCCTCTTCTTTCAAATAAACACATCCATTCTGATCTCATTCTGTCATCATGTGCCATGGCCTTAGGCTGGCCGCCGAACCGCCTTAGTTTTCACCTACTTGTATCAAGGCGCTCACAGATAATACTCTGTGGGTAAACAAACACACTCAGGGATGTAGCTGAGGGCCACAAATGATCTGACGACTTGGGGGTCACGGTGCTTCTGGCCCCATATGAGAAGAACAGAGCAAATGGCCATCAAGGTAGAGATGAGATGTGGTGTAGAGATCAAACCACGTTCTTCTCCAACTCCACCTGTGTGTCTTTTCCTCCAACCAGCTAAGGAAGCATCAGCAGACAGACAAGGAATCATAATAAAGTGGGAAGGGAAAACAAAGTTCCTTGTTCACATTGTAACAAAAATATTCCCCCCTCCCCTTTTTACTTTGAAAGTTGATTTTCATTACCTTGGCTGTTTCATTTCACGGACTATGCAGAGCTATGGCCTCGTTCTGTGTTATTGACAAAAGATACCCCAGTAAAAACTTTTAATTACACTTCGTGTCCTTTTCGAAAAACCTCTTATGAATGGGTGTAAAATGCTGCTAACAAAGTATTTGTTATACATAGTTAAATTTAAATAACTGACTCATTCATTAAAATGAGTCTCTATAAAACTCTATGAAATATTCCTAGGAAATGTAAATAAATGCGGAAGAGGGAAGGATTTGATACTAGACAGACTCAAGTTCCCAAATCCCAGCTCTGCAGTTTTCTTGCTATGTAATCCTGGGTGAGGTGCAGAGTCCCTTTATCCTTTAGGTAGAGAATGAGTACAAAGGGGGCTCTCTGTGCTGTTGTAAGGATTTAATAAGGTATTTCACCCAACATCCCCTGGGGAGAGTACAGGTATTCTCACGGTGCTCTCCAATTTTACGTAAAGTAATATGTAGGAAATGGAAAAAAAATGTTTCCATAAATAAGGAATAATTGTTTCTCATATAAAGTAAACAACAGTATATAAAATCTGCATTTCAAATAAAACTATATGGCCTAATATAGCCGTAGCTCCCAGAAAGCTAAAAAAGCTTAATTAATATTGATAACAATGCTGAAAGAAGGAAAATAAATTAAGCAACTTCTTATTTATCACAGAGGCCTGGCTGGGCTTTCTGAAAACTGTTTATTTTGTGGCTGTTACAAGTTCAGGCTGAAGAGCGTTTACTGTCTCTGGTCACAATATGCAGGCCCTGCCCCTTCCCCCCAACCAGTTCCTGCCTTCGGCACCCCCACCCCTTTTTAGTAGCCGACTTGGGAACAGATTTCCCAGAGCAATTCTATCCTTTAATATCTCCACCCCACCAATCGGCTCTATGCAGACAGTTTTACCTGCTTCTCATATTAAATGTAATCACTCACCAGGCAATCGTGTTTTCAAACGTGGGAGTCCTACATGCAACCTGCTCTTACTTGCTTGGTCAGCACCAACCCGTTTCAGAGACACTCATGAATCCGGACGCTCCCGCAGACCCACTGGAAGCTCAGCCGGCTCTTTCAGCCACACATAAAAGTATCTCTGCCACACAGATGCCTGAGACTCATTTACAGAGCAATTACAAAACTTGAGCAGCAGCAGTGTTTTACATTTGTTCTGTTTTGTATTTTTAGCCCAGGCTTTTTCCTTTCATGGATTATGGTAAATACAACATTTGCTTCCAGAATGTGGGGCTTGCTGGGATCATAAAGGAAACTGCATAACAAGCAGATTACCTTTGGCTATTGCATTATAGGGAGGCAGACAGTTATGATAAGTGGCTGGATTTAGTCATATTCAAATTCTATTAAGCCGCCTGCCTTCGACATACAAATAAACAAGAGAGTCCTGGAGCTCGGGTGCGTTTTCCACTCTCTGCTGCCCAATCAGGGCTTCACTGGGGGAGCTTTCAACAAAAATACAGCCTATTTTTCTGTAAGTTTGTTCCTGACGTTTCCTTCACTTAACATGTTATAATCTGCTTTGTCAACATCAAGTAAACACAGGAAAGAGGAAAGTTAAATAAGCACTTTAATTCTACCTGAGACTCGCACGCCGTCCGTTTTATGGACCACACGGTAAACATTCTGCATGTGGCCCTGAGTGGTGTCCAGAGCAGACGGCATTCCTTACCAGGTGACATTCCTTGTGACGCTATATCCCATGACTAAATCTATGAGCACAACATCCAACGACTATTTGTATATTGTGCCTAATTGTCCAACTATATAAATGACTGTGAGCAAGAAGGCCCATTTTTTCCCCCTTCTTTCTTACAAGCCTGCTGCTTCACTGACCTTGCCATAAATTAGTGAGATACCGAGTCGTAAATGTAGAGCTGCAACTGTCTTTCACAGGCAATTACAGGGAAACTTTGTTCCAACATTATGAAATGTGGCATTTTCACGAGATAACAGCCATATTCAGCACACCAACCAGAGGCATAGAGAGTGAACTTGAAAAGACAATGTAACGTGCGGCAAGGCACTAACTGCAGAAATGCCACAAGTTGCTTTCCAGGGTAGGGGTGCATTCTGTCATTTAAAGCACTGTCTCCAACAAGTCCGTGCATGTTACTGCCTCGCTGTCTTTCTTGAGGAATAAAGTAAAAACATTTTACCACTCTGAAAGGTTTTTGCAAAAAGTTAAGTACAGCCTTTTATACAGTTCCAGAATGTGGGACTTGCTGGGATCATAAAGGAAACTGCATAACAAGCAGATTACCTTTGGCTATTGCTTTATAGAGAGAAATGTATTTTACTAAAAGATGACAATACACGCAAAGATATATTGCGACTTCCAAATGTAAAGTTTGGTCAAGCACTGCAAAGGTTAATGCAAGTTCTAGACTAAGGCTGACGCCGTTGGTAGGGTTTTAAAACGAGGATAACGGTACATAAAATATCGTAGGGCACGTCAAACCACGTAGGAGCCCGAAGTTACAAACCTTAGTTACGTGAGAGATTACAAATAAAGGAAGAGGACGGAAAAAGGCACACATGCCAGAAAACTTGCAACTAACTCTTCTAGGGTGAAAATCACTCAAAATGTAGACCCGCTGATGCTGAGGAAGGCCCGTGGGGTTGGTAAGCCGGACGGTTACCCCAAGTGAAAAGCGCAAGTGCGAAAACTTAAGTGCAACGGTGGCGTTTCGGGGACCCGAAACCATGCGAACGGGTTCTTCTGCTCGGTTTCTAGCGTTTTGAGAGTTTGCAGTTTTTCCGTACACCAGAATTGTGATGATTAAAAACAAAATACTTGATCGAACCAAATTTTACAATTATGAAGAGATGACATAGACATCGGTAAGTATTGGTGTCCCTCGGGAAAACATCTCTACCATCTCAAACACTGAAGGGACAGAAGAGGGGCAATTAAAGGGCATAAAAGGCAAAACAGACACAAGGGAAGTGAGTCCTGGAGAAAGTGGAGCACCCTTGGCTCTCCTAGGGTCTCTTCCCAACTACCTGCCCTCACATCTTACCAGCTCCGTCATTCCTTTTTCTAACCACAGGTAAGAATATTTCTCGGCTTGCATGGTCATATAACCCGTAGTTTAATCTTCACTCTGAAGTTGTTCTTCGCCAGTGAATCCAACTGATAAAACTAGTTTTTTTCTCTGTTTCTCCTGTAAGAACCCTCAGGCACAAACTCCAATTTATACTGTGCTGTCTGCCTCTGGACATTTTTTCATCTACTTCTGTACCCCAGAATTAGCTTCCTAATTAGAAGGGACTTCCACCAATAAATTATTCACTTGTTGATACAGTGGGCAATTCTTCTCCAAATTCACCACATCGTTCTTGTCTACACGACCTATCTGATGAGTGACCACATTTTATACAAGCTCACATAGTTTCATTTTGTACAAATGCCTGCTTATGGTACTGTTTAATGGGTAGGACAGAATGGTGCAGTAACAAGTCTTGTCCTTAGGAGCTGGGTCCCCACTTCTAATAAAGATGTTTGCAGTACCTGGCATCATCTGGGCTATAATTATTCATTTAAAAAATGCAGCTGTAAAATGTGATAGATCACAGCTGTCTTAAGGATTAAAAGAGATACTGCATGCAAAAGTACTTCGCATGCTATTAAAACACTATATACTGATACGTTATGGTTTTATCTTTCTTCCCAACCAGACTATACATGTCTTGAGGGCAGGACCAGGTCTAACAGTAATTTCACTTCTCAAGGCAGACTGAATGGACTAGCAGCTGAATAAAAATGCAATGACTGATTACGATGCCCTTCAAAGTTAATGGCCAAGGACTCGAGGAACCACGGCTGCTGATTTTGTATTCCTCCCCACTCCACGGTTGTCTTGTCTGGGCCACATTAATGCATTTTCCACTTGACTCCCAGAGGTATCTTCTAAGAATGTAAATATGCCTCTGTGGCTCCAGCCCTGAAAATGTTTTGAAGCGCCTTTAGATAATCTTCAAACTCTTCAAAATGACCAGGGCTTTGCAATCGGCCTGTGTCTAGTCCTATCACCTTGGTCCTACCACACTATCCCCCCCCGCCCCCCGCCGCCCCGCCAAGTCTCTGCTCCATTCATATGTCCACCCACTGGCGTCCGAATGTGCCTACCTCCCACCTCCACTGACCTCTACTGCGGGACTGCCCCTTGCCTCCACCTATTTAGCCAAATCCTTTTCACTTCAAAGCACTTCTCTGAACTCTCCTCCTCCATCTCATAAGCACAGATTAGGGAGCACCATGCTGGGACCACAACTCCACTTGCATGGCTTAGATGGAAGGGAGGGGGTCAACCACTCAGAATGTCCCTCTCAGCTTAACACACTGCCTGGCGCATGACAAGTGTTCAAAAGTATATACCGAATGAATGATTAAGAATAGTGGGAAATGGCTCAGCGCCTGTGCCTCAACGGGCTAAGGCGCCAGCCACATACACCTGAGCTGGCAGGTTCGAATCCAGCCCGGGCCCGCCAAACAACAATCGCGGCTGCAATCAAAAAATGGCCGGGCATTGTGGCGGGCACCTGTAGTCCCAGCTATTTGGGAGGTGGAGGTGGGAGACTCGCTTGAGCCCAGGAATTGGAGTTTGCTGTGAGCTGTAATGCCATGACACTCTACCCAGGGTGACAGCTTGAGGCTCTGACTCAAAAAAAAAAAAAAAAAAAAGGAATAAGTGGGAAAAAGCCAGCAACTCTTGCAGTGCAGGTAAGCCACAAGTGGTATTTCAGAAAGTTATTGTAATTTAATAAACATAAGGGCATTTAAACTCTAATAGCTAAATTCATATGGTCCAAGGCACAGAGAACTCAATATTTTGTACGTTTCAATGTAACAAAATTTTTTTTTCATGATGAAAAATTTACATGGTCATACAATGCAATGTGTGTTCTTCAAAGCAAATACAATTAACCAAGAAAGAAAAAATCATGGGGCGGATGAACGGGAAACGATTCCATGCCCACAGTGTTTCATAAAGAAGCATACCGGAGAGTTGCAATGGGCCACTTCAAAATCTAAAGATGAAGTCTAACGGAATTCCTGTCCTTTGGGACCCTATACCTGGAAAAGAGCAAAAACACTAACGCAATTTTTTTAAAGGCAAGTTTAATATTATATATGTCTATTAAAAAAGACATATTTTACTTTTGAGTTTTACTTTAAGTGAAACCCCAAGAAACTCTTTTAACCTCCTGGATAATAATACAGATGAGAAATCCATGATGGCTTAGTCTACACTGTTTCCAGTGGAGCTGACGGCAGAATTGGGGGTTTATTGGTATGATCTGAGGAGTGTTTGGAGAGCAAAACAAAGCTGAATGCTGAGGGCCTGTTTAGGGTGCTAACAATGGAAAATGGGGTAAACAACAAGTATTTGCAGAACTAGAATTTAGAACATGATTAAGGCAAGTAATCAGATTTGGGGGGTAAGGAAGGGAGAAGAGAGAGATAAAGATTTTAAAGGTTTTGCCCAAAGTAGCCACTAGACTAACAAGGTGAAGACACACATGTTAATTGCACTGAAATAACTTGAAAGCTTGGATGACAGTAACTTCTTCCTTTTGGGTTTTATTTTACATCAAAAAAATCACCATCTACATCAAAGTTTCATCTCATAAAGCAACTGAAATATTTATAAGAAAACATTAATAAGCCCCTTTTATTATAGAGTATCATTAATACTAACACAAGGTTTTCTAGTCATTTAAAAATATTCCACAAAAAGTAGATGAAGGGATAAAATATAATCCTGAATTTTAACAGGATTTCCTTTGTCACTCTTTGTGAACTATTTAAAACTATATTTTGCAGAGATAGTTTTCTGCGCTGTAATTTTTTAATTTAAAAATTTAAATTTACAACTAAAGTATGATGATTCCTAAGATATAGAAAAGGATTTAAAGACGGCAGAGAACTATAAAATTGTGGTCATACTTTTTCATTGTTTAAACATATTCATTTCAGTTTCCTTACAAGTAATATTCTCAGAATCATTACTGTTTCTATAGATATTCTCTATACACGATGGTTAAAAAATTCTCAATATGAAGGTAATTCATTTTCATGACTTAAGTAATTGAGCCTATCTTTGCAGTTATTAATTATAATTACATTATACTGTACTTTCCAAAGGAAAATAGAATATAATTATTATAAGCATACTGTAAGAAAACAGTAATTACATATTAACTCCCATCAGTCCAGTCACATACCACTGCACTTAATGCCTCCAGTATGTTCCATGCTCAAGTTACCGGTAAGTACCAACTTTCCCTCTTAGACTTGATAATGGATGGCCATTTGTAGTCACAGCACCCACAGTTCCATCTTGAATCCTGATGAAATGTTTAGAAGGGAACACACTTCTGTTTTTAACATGCTCAAGAGATGATTTCCTACTGAATACATGCCATTCGTTTTGTTATCTTGGCTTCCTTAAAGAAAACAAGGTTTGAAATGAATCAAACAGAGTCAGTTCATGACAACTGCCCAAATCTTTTTAAAATAAAATACTAGCAGATCTTCAGGTTAATCTTTTCTGTTCGATTGTAAATTCTTTGGAGGGTTAGGTCCATTGTGGTAGCCACTGTAATACCTCCAAGCACATTATCCTGCATGCTATGAGCTCTCAGTATGTAAATAATGAGTCAAGTAAGTCTCTAAAGTAGTGGTTCTCACGACCACCACGTCACGACCCACAGGAACTGTATTAAAGGGTCGTGGCATTAGGAAGGTTGAGAAGTACTGCTCTACAGGAAGAGGCCTAAGACAAGCACAGAAGACCCATGCTGTCTCGCATAGCAATGGCTGCTGAGAAGCTTCCAGTCCTCCAGTTGAAGGCTGGGCCTGGACAGTTGGGAGCTACCGATGAAATGCCCAAGAAAAGTCATCCAACATGATTAGATAATGTCCAGGAAGTCATTTTAGCTTCAGGGCAAAAGAAATCCCACTCAATTTCTTTTTTCAGTAAAGGTCTAATGTTTAATATGTAAACGTCTCCAAGAAATAGTAGCTGCTAGAAAATGAAAATTCCATAATCATTACTGTCAATATTTTAAGGTCTCTTTTATGGAAATTGCTACATTCTGTTTCTATACAGTTTCACATTGAGCTAATTTTGTTTAAATTATTATTTTAATGTATTTTTTATTTGCATCTAAAAAATATAGTGAATTAGGTCTAATGTACTTCCAAGACGAGATTCATCTATCTTCTGAGTCTTCTTTCCACTCCTACCCTCAATCTTTCTTGGGATATAATTGATAAATTGTTCAAATTATTTTTACCATCCTAAACTGAGCATGTACTAGCTAGTATATGCATTGTGAATTACTAAAGAATGCATATAGAAATCTATACCCTGTTTGGGGGCATATATTATAAGGAAACACATTTGAAGCTTGGCTCCAAACGCTAACATTTTGTATCATTGAAAAAATACAGATCATTTTTAAAAGTTTACGCAGTTGCTAAGACAGACAAAGAAATGGTTCTTGAAAAAGGCCAGGAAGTTTTTTGTAAAATCTAATTTATCTTACTTTTTAGACAAAGGTACATGAACATATACATACAGTGGGTTCCTCTAACTGAGTAAAAGAAGATGTAAGGAAAGCCAATATTCAGCGCATACTATATGCCAGGCCTTTGGGTTAACTGCTTAAAATTAACATCTATTAACTTATTTAATATTTCTACATCCCTATCAGGAAGGTACTATCATTCAGGCCACTTAACAGACAAGAAAATCGAGTGTAAGAAACTCAAGTGCTGTGCACGTGCAATGCGGCATGAGCCCAGACGTGACCACAGAGCCCTGTGACTCCAAAACCGGACGGCTCACCAGTCACACTGCACGAACGTGGCCTCTGCTCTCTTGCATTCAGGTCCCCAAACCTGAGCCTTTAATTCAGAATGCTTATACCACAGAGGGATCATCAATCCCAGAAAAGCTACCGAAGAGAATGAGACAGAAATATCTCAATCACTCTACTCTACTGAGTCTTTCAAATTCCCAAGAGAGAGGATTCCCGTCTCCTCAACCTATAGCAATCTCTTAATATCGCAACTGATCAAAAAGCTCTTATATCCCAACTTTTAACCGAATTACTCTAAAATCCCATTGTATTTTCCAAATATGTCTTCTTTCCTCTCCACATTTTCCAGGTGCGTGCAAAGCACTTTTTCTAGGACAAGTTCACGAACTTAATTGTCACACCTCATAAAAGGGCCGTTCCAGAAAAGTATCAAAATTGCCTGAAGCGAGGACTAGGCACGGGCATCAGTTCATAGTTTCCCAAGGGGAGTGCTCTGAAGGTGACCATGGTGACAATTAGCAACAAGGTGTTTAGCACTTCTTCTGTAGTGAGTTCATGGACTTAACTGTCTGACCTCATACACATATCTACTCATGCATAGAGGCCATATATACACATATATTTAAGTACTTAAGTCAGGTAGCATTTTGAGAAAAAATTTTTACCTAAATATAGTTCTACATAATTAGTAATTGACCTTTGCTTTATGGTTAGATAACATCAAGTGAGCAGAATAATATGCTATCTGAAGCAGAGAAAGCCTCTGTTTAGAAAATTCCAAATATCTTATAGTAGCGAACTGGAATCTTTTTAGCGTTATATCTAATAAAACAAATTTTAAAATGACAAAATTCTGTAAGTAGGATGGACTCAGGATGGGGAAAAGTCCAGAAGGAAGGAGATGTACAGGGGAGAAAAAAGTCAGTCTCATTCATTTAGCAATTAATCATGCATGACAGCGCGGCTTCTTCTGTGCTGTTGTTGTGAGTTAGCTGAGCCCTCTACTGTTGTGCTAAACACCTTTCATACGCTGTTTTCTCAACAAGCACGTAGGATCCTCAGAGCCCAGGAACCACGGTAAACTCTACCGCTTGAAGTGCTCAGCTCAGCCCAGTGCCTTTCTCTTAGGAACTGAATACATTCTTGTTAATTGAATTGATTGAAAATGCCGGCTCCAGGTGTTCGGTCATCTTTCTAAACCTTACCATTCAATGCTGAGTCATGTTTCTTAACAAACGTGAAGGAGCACTCTCAGGTTCCACATCTGATTTGCATACCTCTCTACTCACGACATACAGCAAAGCGACCAGTGCCTCATGGACCATCAACAAATACTTGCTCAACGAACATAACTGTTCTCAGAGAGCCATGAGGCACCAGGAGCGTAGTGGATGCACAGATCCCAGGCTCCACCTCTGGACAGTCTGATCTAGCAGGTCTAGACAAATACTGGAGCCCATTCCCTCAGCCCAAAATGATGCTGATGGTTGCAGACCTCAGACCACATTTCGACAAGTGTTAACTATATCCATCTGCAACAAGGCTTTCTGGAAAAGTTCTTTGGCCAGGGCAGCCATGACCAAAAGGCAGTGGAATAGCAATGATGGACTTTATAAAGGGAAGATAAGTAAGTGAAGTAGAGAGTGCACGGAAGCTCGGAGACCCTCTCACTCTGTGACCAGCAATTGATATCCTCTCTTCACCAGGAGGCACAAATGAATGTGGCTATTTAAAAGTAAGTACTTCTCAGAAAGGCAAAGGCCTTTCTTGTAGCACTGACAAAATGATTTTAAGTTTTAAAAAATCTGTTTGCTAAGTCTTAAACTACAGCGGAGTCAAGTTAGAAGAAATGCACGTTTCATAGATGTTTGATTTTTTTTTTTTTTTTAACCAACCAAAAGAAACATAATGTATGCACCATGCACTGGGTCTAGGCCACTGACCTTCACTATTTCATGTCATGCATGAAAAAAGATGTGTCAGGAATGGAGAAATTGCTAAAAAGAGGTGTGCAGATTAATATAGAGGCCACATATAAATTATTTTAAAACAAGTACTGAGACATGAACTTGGAGAAACGTAAGGCAGTATTTTAAGTTAGAAAAGGACATAAAATAGTATCAGCATGTTGTGCCAGAACTGATCAGTGCTGACGACTTCTTAGGAGGAAAGTGCAAGGTGCAGGAACTGAAGACTCTTCACCCTCACAGTCACTTGACCTCTCAAAGCATCGGTCAGTATGAACACCTTCCTACAAGACAAGCACTCGGAAGTTACAGACACAAGCATCTGAGGACCACGTGAGGACCACAGATTACTCACTGGACTGACGCTAGTCACTGTAAATTGGCTGACACTCTCTCAAGTCAGTGGCCATAGCTATTTCAACTATTTAAAAAGAAAAGTGCTTCAATTCAAATTCCAGACACATGCCCCTCTTAGGATGACCAGGTCTCCCACCTCTTCCAACCAGGAGGAACCCTGCAAGAGTGGAGGCTGAGCAAGGGTGGACACCCTGTGTGTTCCTGATTCTCTCGTCATGCCCTGCCTTTCAGATCTAACACCAACAGAAGCACCAATCTTGACAAACATCCCTGTGCTCATTCTGCCACTCAGGAGGCACTTATTGGAAGGACTATAAGGCAGCAGGTGCACCCTTCAAAGTGCTGGAGACAGTGATGCCCACCAGGCCCATGGCCCTGGTTTCACAGAATAGTCCCAGCATGGAAGACAGATTTATTCACGGAGACTTCCAAGACGGATGTGTACCGCAAGAAAAATCAGAGGATGTCTCAGGAGGACAGGACGGTGATGTTCAGTCTTTGATTAGATAAGGCCTAGTTATATTTAAAGCCTTCCTTGTGGATATCTAAAATTCCTGAGTGGATGCACTGTCCGAGGTCACACCAGAAGATCTGCTGTTTCCTTCCTCACCTGTGCCTTTGGAACACCCAGCAGCAAATCCATCATCCACTTTTACTAAGAAGTGGTGGGACCGTGGGATGTGAACGCAGCTCTCGGAGAAGTAACTTCAGACTCAGAGCGAAGTAGGAGAGAGAGAACACACTGTGCTTGCAGCGAAGAGGAGGAACGCTGCTCCTGGGCTATTATGCCCCCTCCCAGCCCTTAGCTTTGCTGCATCTCAACTGTGGTGTGGGGTTAATCACATACAATGGGGGTGACAGTTGTACTCAACTCTCCTTAAAAGAACGTAATGATACCCTCAGTGAAACATACAAGTATGTTTATGCTGGCCATTTACGGTCAATGGAAAAGATACCATAATAAAAATTCTATGCCAAAATACAAAGAGAGCCTGTTGTCACAGAGGAAAGGCAACTGTTAAAATATAACCAATCTGTTGTACAAGTATTGAGTTTTTCAGCTTCTGCTTAACACCTGCTAAGTCGGGAGGGGACATTCTTTAAGGATTTCAAAGTCCTCTGCAGGCTTAGTCCTGAGGAATTAACCTCTTCTTTTACAAGGAAGCTGTCCTCTTGACTGGACCTCCAGGGGAAAGAGACTGGGTGAGCAGAGACCATCAAGTTAGGCCAAGGCTGCAGGAGTGAGAAGTAAGGAATGGCCTCCAGCGTCACTCAGCCCTCTTAATGCTCAGATATCCTCTGCAAAGCGGAGTAAATGACACTGCATTGCAGTGCGGAATAAGTTAGATGACATAAAAGTGTCAGATTCAGCTTTGTAATACTTCCCTTCTGTTCTTAAGTATCGATGTATGCATTTTTGCTCACCCACTAATCTATATCTTATACATATGTGTACAAGACCTTTCTTTCCCAATGATCATTACTACTGTTACCACCACGAATTGCAGTAGCATCGCACAGGCCTCTCAACTGGGAAGTATAAGGAAACTGCTGGGGTTTTTTGTTCTCAGTCCCAAAGCATAAGCTGTCGGATCAAAAAGGTCAATATTTCAATAGGAGACAAATCAATATTCGAAGAGGGGGTGCTTAATGGTTCTACCTTTCAAGACTAATTGTTTAAAGATATCTAATCTAAGTGAGAAATCTAGTTTCTTGACATTGGTCAACTCAAGGCTCTACAAATGCTATTTTACTTGGCACTTCCCCTCTTTAACAATTCTCTATAGACTCAAGAATCCATTTAAAAAAAATTAGATGTGTTCCTTCTTTCCTCGAGTTTTACGTTTCCTGCTTTCCCACATCATGGTAGAAAGATCACCGGAATTCTAGAGCGGAATATATATACATAGCCCAGCTGTATTCTAAAAGCTCTTTACAGTTTTATCTTTTCAAACATAACAGTGCTATTTAATTAGTGGCATTTTCTTAACATTTGGCCCAACATTTCTGCCATCCCCTTTTATATTACTGTAGTTTCTGAGACAGATAACTGCCAGCATCCTCTCTTAAATTATTCTCAATCCTTATTTATCCTTTCTCGAGGCCAAGATACTCTGCTAGCACCTTAACAAAGCAAATTTCAAAGCACAGATGACCAATATTTTGGATGCATCATAAACAAAGGCCTAAGGGTCCATCTGCTGGCTCTGTTCTTTTTCTTGGACATCTTTGGCCATATGATTACAAAACGCTGTGTCACTTTTACTCCTACACGCGCATTTGGTGTTACTTTTCATTTAAGTCTTTTGCCGGTGGAGTGATTTTAGTGCTGTCAGACTACATTATGGATATTAGGTCTTGAATGAGCTGTAACTTTCTGCAATTGAAAATTTATAACACAAAGACAATTTCATTGGGGCCTGTCATTGTGTAGTATACAATCCCTTGAGTATTCAGGATTACGATGATTTCTAAGATTCTACCTTTATGGCCTCCATTTGCTGAATTATGAAGGTGCTTCATTTTCATTTCTTGGTTGTACTCTTGAGCTGATTTATCCTTCACTGTGATAAAATGAAGTATGTCTGTATTTTCTTCCCTTGATTCTATTATCTTGTATACTAGGCTTTTGCATTCCCCAAAAAAATAACCTATAGTTACAAAAATCGGTACAAATAGAGATCATTAAAACCAACCTAGAAACTCATTTTAAATACTAAATCTTTAGAAAAAGTAAACATTTAGCCAGAAGTAATACTGATCATCTTTGTTTTCTCTTCCTTATTTTGACTCCATACTGGCGGACATGTTTAACTGGCTGTGAAATTCTTAGAAACAAAACAGGAGGGAGTGAATGAAGCAAGGGACCTGGATGACATCCTGGATAATATGACGACAGCCAAACTGGACACACATGTGTGCACGGATATAAACTGTTCCTTCTGTTAAAAAACGTTTGAATAATCACATCTACGTTTTATAAAACAGTTTTATCCATGAATTCAAGACTTAAAACTCAATATACACTCAAAATACTGCTCAAAATCTGCTATGAATTTTCTCAATGAATTAGCAGAAACCAAATTCTTTCATTCAGAGCTGTAATTCAGGAGTTCTGGCTTGTATGTCTACCCAGCTGCAGAACTAGCTCCCTGAGCCAATCTTTCAATGCTCTTGCTCCATAGAACCCTCTCTAGCCTTCAAACGCTCACCAAGGCCAATTCGTTGCTGAGCTGCAGCTATCTGCAAAGTACATCCCATGTGTGACAGTTTACCCTTCCCAGTCAGCCTACAGTGCAGCGTAACTGAGAAAATGTCATCTTGCTTCAGGAATCCACACAACAGCGGGACAGAAACTATGCTAGGGAGGAGGCCTGTGATAGAGAAAGGCCAAAGATTCTCAGTTCACACAATTTGTGGTGGTTATTTAACATCTTTGGACCCTATAAATTGGTTCTGAAGGCTGGGGTCAAAGTCGGTGTTCAGAGCAGGTTTATTAAGGCCGAGATAACCGCGGCAGCTAATGTGAACCTTTTCTCAACTAGGACGCTAAATCCCACAGCTTATGGCCAGGCAGAAGTCTTACAAAATGTCATGGCGCCTTTTCTCTGGTGACTAAGTATACAATGTCCATAATGAGCCCCGGGAGTCCTCGAGCTTCGTGGCCCATATTCCCCATGAAACTCAGCACACGACAGCTGCTGCCTTCATGACATCCTTAAGGGCCCTGCGATCCTGGAAGCTGCCTCGTTCTTAGGCCTCTAAGGCAGCCCGTCCACACCAATCCTGACTCAATTACTGTCCAGTGTTCTGAACAAGTCAAATAAACTTCTGAACTGTATTATTACGAAGTGCTTTGAGTAGGACGTCAGTTTAAGGCATTTTGTTTTACATTACACTGTGGTTAAAAACCACTACTTACAGGTAACTACAGCTGAGTTCACCCTGGATTTCTCAATGAGTCTGACTTCATTAATAAACAAATACATGAATACCTGCTTCCCAGCGGTGCTCACATCTCTACCCCTGGATGAACTGCCTTTCTCTCCATCTAGCTGTATATAAACTAGTAAAAAGTGTCGGTGTCTGCTGTACATAAACTAGTCGTAAAAAGGTAGATCAAGGAAAGAAAGCAACTCTGCCACTCAGTGGATTAATGCCAGACTAGGTTTCAGCAACAGTCATTCATCCAACTATCGTTTAGTATACACTATTTTGTAGGAGACTATGGTAGTGGTACTGTGGGGAATAAAAAAATAAATCAGATAGACTGTGCTCTCCAAAATATGTGCTCTGGTTAGAAATACCAAAAACATTTATACTTCAGAATTCAGGGTCAGTAATAGAAATATGTATTATGTACATACACACATTCTTCACATCTCAAAACAGTACTTTTAGTACAGAGCAGAGAGTGGGCAATGCCTTAGAAGAAGAATAAATGGCTATGGGCATCATAGTAAGAAAACACAACTTCCATCTGGGGGCATGAGAAGGAGAAACTCGTGAAGATGTGGTGGACGCTGATCCCACTTCCTCAGTGAGCAACGAGGCACCTGTGTGCCTCCAACGGTTCAGCACCAGGAAGATGTGGGGTGGCAACAATGGGGGCACACAGTAAGCATGGGAAAAAATGGAAGTTAGAAGTTAGCAATGACTACAAGTGACTGGAGAGCAAGCAGTCCCTGTGGTATGTAATGGACTGTGAAGGCAAACATTCTGATTAGCACGAAGCAGTGAAAGATATAAACTGCTACCTAATGGTCATTACGAAAATGACCTAACCCTGAAGACTCTCTGGACATCTACGGACATGACTGGTTTATTCTGCTCTCCAGTACGTTATATTTTGTGTATCAAGAGCATTGATTTGGACACAGCTCTGTGAATAACATTAATTAGCTGCAAACGGAGTTAACCAAGGGAAAGGCAGTGTTTTAATATATACAACAAGGTTTGCCTTTTTAGAGAATGTTGAAAAGATAATCCCTGTAAGCCATGTGCACGTATGCACATACTTGTATGCAAAATCCTGTCTCCAAAGTTTCTGGAGGTCAAACTTCTCTTTTACTTCAGTTTGTCTAATATTATAATCCACTTCCCAAGGGTAGTATTGATATTTTTGTAGGTATCCTGGTCTATTTTTCACATCTTGACACATGAGAATAGACATGGGTATAAGAAAAAGAAATGCTTAGCAGGTACAGAGGCGATTTAGGGTTCTCAAAGGAGTTAGCATTCCTTCGATATTACAAAAAATGCTACAAAAGATGGAATTTTTTAAGAAACAGAAGTGAAAACTCAGAAGTGTAGATACTGCTGTCTCCTAAGACACTAGTCAGCATGAATGAACTGCCCTTGGTCACTGTTTTCTAGACACTACATTCTGGTTATTCAAAGGAGGTGTAAGGTAGCTAAGGCCACCAGAGTTGTACGAGGTAATATTTTGTCAAGTGGACAGAAAGATCTTATACTGAGTGATGGAAAAAAAATCAGAGGAATACACTGAAAATTATAAGCCTGTGTTGACAGAGAAATAAGTGGAACGGTTTACACTGGTAGAAGCCACACAAACCCAAAGGCTGAGACTTTAAAAACAGGAAACTTAAAGAAAGCACAGAGTATTACTCTGTTTGAAAAATAGCAGACATATAAATTAAGTTGCCAAGGAAGACATCAAAAACAAATAGTATAAATGAGTTTTAGAAGACAAGTAGACACTTTAATGGGGTCAGCAGGGATTTAAGGCTGTAGGGACAAAGCAAAGGGTGGGGCAGCAAAGCTGAGAGGTGATAGCAGCGTGATAAGATGTTACCTTCACTGCTGGGACAGCATCCACTCCGGACCACTGTGCCATTGTGGAGTAACTTAAAATGAAGAAAGCACATCATCCAATAATAGATCACCAGTTTATTAAAAAAGAGAGTGAAGAGAGGGACATCATCCCTCCAGGGAGGAGGAATATTTTCAAAATTTAGTTGGGAAGGTTGAGTTACCCTTTCAGATTCATTCTATCGCTTGTGTGAAACTCTCATTTTTAACCAAATTACCCATCCTGAACCTGCCTCTATCAATGTAGCATACTAAGGCCTCATTACAAATAACAAAGGTCAATGAATAATTCTGATTCCTGGCTCGTGAAAGTTTAGTTTTATATCCAAGCAAATTCGATTTGCAAGAGAAGTTGACTTTTCATTCAGTCCCTGGGCCTCAGGTGCACAACTCCACAGGAGTTTGGCTTGTAGAGCACCTGCTGTCTAATGGTCTGCACACTCAGCTGGGGCCCAGGAGAGGGTCCTCGCGCTACATCTGTGTAAGTTCTTGGCCATTTCCACCACTGATCAGGTCAATGTCAAATGATCGCCTACTGAACCTGAAACCATCATACTTAATGGTCCAGCTAAGTGGTTCCCATTGCAAAGGAAGTCACGTAGATTGGAGTAACTAGTAAGACAAGGTCACACAATAAGGGGCTAAATTCTGCCTTATGGCCAACTTATGTTTCAGCAAAAAGAAGTTCAATCAGCATCTTCCTCCTCCATTCCGGTCTGTAAGAAAACCACCTCATACTTTTTTAATATAAGCATATGTGAATCATTATGTAAAATAATTATGGTGTCCATACGCCACAGAAAGTAATTATTAAAAGAATTTATGAACACATATCAAAAAGATTTTCAATCTTTTGAGTGTCTTTTGAAATTTCACATGGGATAAACTATAAGCTCCGTAAGATCAGGGGCCATGAATGTTTTAAATAAATACCATGGTGTACTCAGAACTCATCACAGTGCATGCCACAAAGATGAGTGATAACAGATGAATGATAATGCTTTAATGAACTTCCTGTTCACTTGACACAAATGATCACTAATTTTTGGAGAATTCTAAACATTGCCATTCTATGTTACATTTTAAAATGCTTCATCAGTTTCTGTTTTAGATGTGGAAAACATGAAGTGAATGACATGCGTATTTGTACTGCAATTTATTTTCAACAGAGCAACCTTTATCCCACCCTACTTCCATCTTTATTAGGAGAAAAGTGATATCTAAGTGATGTTATGTTTTTCTCAAAAAGGCACAAAAACAATCGGAACCAATCTCGTTTCACAAGAGGATCATCAAGAATAAGAAGCACGGTTACACTGTGTGTGTGTGCCCGCACGGACGCACACGTGCACAAATCTGATCTTGCAATACTGCAAGAGACAGACACAGTGGACAGGAATAAAGAGAGAGGAAAGACGGACGTCTACACAGTTCTGTATGTATTCGCTGTATAATTTTTCCTTGTCTTTTAAGCTTGTCAGAGCACTTCAGTGGATTGTGCCCTGGGAATGTACTGATTGCTGCAGGCGGCTGGCTACTGTGCCGTCAGACTAGAATTTTTCTCTGCGAAGAGCAAGTATCTCACAATATTAAGGAATTACCCCAACATGGTGGTCAGTACCGAGACCTTATAAAACATCTCACTATCATCACCAAACTCTTCTGCCCTTTACCACCTATCAAAACACTGCCTCAGAACGGAGACCTCCAAATAATGTCCTCACATACATGGTCATTAGAGACCATGCATCTTTCTGGTTGTGGAAAATGCCTCCTCCCCTCACCCGTAGGAGAGCTAGGAGACCAAGGGACCAGTAAGAACTGGGAAACGCTGAACATCCAATTTATCAGCCCTTCTGTTTTCTTTTTTCCCTTTTTGCCACATTAGGAGGACTGATAACCTATATTGTAAATGCTGGTCCCGGATATCGCAATCATGTTATTAGATCTTTGGGTGGGTGCTCTTCCTTATCCAGGGAGCCTCCGTCTGCCCCCACCCTACACTGGACCTCATGCCCCAGAGCCCAGCTACTGACCTCCACCAATGGCAAATTTCAAGCTCTAAAATAATCTCCTGTGCTTTTGGCTGAGATTTTAACTTTCCTGAGAATAAAACTTATTCTGTTTGACATAGAGCTTGTCCAAAATAAATACTTGATATGCACGAGAACTTCTTTCACGACTTGCTGTTTAAGAGGCCTGTTTCTCTTAGTTTTTAAAGGAGCAAACCTAAGAAGGGAAAAAGGAGCTCAAACCCTGACTACAATTTATCAAGTTGGGAAGGTTCTGGCAGACCATCAAGGAAGGGTTTACTTTCTGATGATGTTCTGAATTAACAGGAATAGGTGGCTTTCTACAGTCACTGATTGAAGGGTACAGCTGTTGGAAACCAGCACAAAGAGTCAATTGATTTTACCATTAGGGTTTTTTGACTTTGTCTGACAATTTCTGAACATCATAAAAGCCTCCTTAATTTGGCTCTGTATTATGTAAAGCAGATGTCCTTGGTTGCTAAACTGATTAGTAAGTGGTTTATATCATTCTAATGGTTGCCATCGTTATTGCAAATTAAAAAAAAAGTGAGTGAGGCTGCAAAGCAAGGCTGTTCTGTACAGTTTGGGGAATGACAGGCTGTCACATAAAGAAAGGATCCAGGGATCTAGCCAAGGCCTTCCTTGTTTCACAGACCCATTATCAAAGCACATTGCTCCAAATGTTGAATAGTGTTATGCATTAATAAAAAAAAAAATGAACGTTCCATTCAACAGCTTCTTGAAAATACAATGGAAGGGAGGATAGAAGCGGAGGCATTTGCCAGAGATGCCTTAATTATCTGGAGTACCTGACCTGGATCTCGAGTGTTGCAGATTCTTTTAAGAAGGACTCGTTCTGCCAT